>CM035843.1:411937307-411960947 GCA_020510985.1 Pholidichthys leucotaenia
TGATTTATATTTGTTTGCTATTAAAATTCAGACTTCAGCTCCTTGGTGGCAACCTGTAGCTCAGAAACAGACCCTGTTTAAAGGCAAGAGCTTTCCTCTGTAAGCAGGATTTAACTGATTTAGTAACCCATGGTTTGTTGTTGGGATATATTTTGACACGTTTACGTGGAACAATCTTATTTTGACAGTAAGCCATGTATGAGCATGTGAGCTCAGCCAGAGAGTCACAATATCATCCCGCGCAGGCCATTATGAACATCTTCCAGTCTGTACAGTCAAAGCATTCCTGAGGCTGTGCTCTGAATCTTCTGTCCACACATCAATGTCTCTCATCTCCACCTTGCCTCTTCTGAGAGCAGTTTTATATGTGGGCAGCAAATGAACTAACTAACTAACCTGCACTTATATAGCGCTTTTCTAGTCCACAAAGACCACTCAAAGCGCTTTTCATTAATACTAACCCTCTATTCTAAGGGCCTATAGGAAACAGATATCTAGGGACAATTAGAACAGCCAATTAACCTAACATGCATGTCTTTGTCATGTGGGAGGAAACCGGAGAAATCCCGGAGTAAACCCACGCAACACGGGGAGAACATGCAAACTCCACACAGATCACTGTTGGTCGGGGGCTTGGGATCGAACCCACGATCCCACGATCCCACAATCCCCCGGCCAAGGGTAAACTGTGCTGCAAAATGAACACAGTTGTGATCTGAGGATCCTAAAGGAGGAAGGGGGAGTGATTTATAGGCCCTCTCTATGGATCCATAGCACAGGACCAATGTCTTTTTTCGCCTGGTTGGGCAGGAGACATACTGATGAAAGTTTTTAAGTGTCTTCTTTAAAGAAAACATGGTTAAAATCCCCAAGAATGAAGTTTGGCGCCTCTGGAAGAATTGACTGCAGCCGCGCTGCCACCACATCAGAGATGGTGCTGGAGGCGGAGTCAGCGTCTGCCCTCGGATGAATGTACACAACTGTGATGAAAAGTTGGGGAAACTCTCGAGGCAATAAAAGGGGCGTAGTGACACAGACAGCAAACTCCACATCGGGTGTACAGATGCGCTCTCTGACCGTGACAGATGTGCAGTACTGCTTATTAATGTATAACATACGCCGCCCCCCTGACGCTTCCCAGTTACCTCTTCCTGTCGATCCGAGCGCAGCGGTGCTCCAAAGCCATCAATCCACAGGTCTGCATCTCGATCATGCGCAGTAAGCCAAGATTCAGTGAAAGCCATGACGCAGCAGTTCTTAAAATCCTTCTGGTAACGTACATTGCTCTTGAATTTCCTCCACCTTCTTTCTCACAGACTGTGCATCCCCAAAAATGATCGAAGGAAGAGGAATGTTACCAAACTGACGTCTCCTAAGGCGCAATTTCACACCCTCCACGTCTCTTCCACGCTTCCTTCTGCCGCCTCTCTTTTCACCGCTGTGTCCGTCTCTCAAAATAAAGTCCGGCAGTTTGAAGTTTGGGCTCAATCAGAGACGCTGCATCAGCTGTGTTAAAGCGTAGCAACACGTCCCTGGAATATTGTATTCTGCCCGCCATTCTGCTCGCCATGGAGCCAAACTCGTTTACCTCAGAGACAAAGATCCACAGCACAGAAAGCAGCAGTGCGAGAGAGGAGAGGAATCCATGTTGTAGATACCAGGGAGCTCTTCGCCATATATTCCACAAACGCTCCAGGGCAGAAACGACACAGAGGATTTTCTAAAAACGTAAAAAAGTACAAAAAACACACACACGCACTATATCATCAGCTGCTGGTCGCTGCCGTGCGCCCGAGGGGCTAGAGAAGATGAAAAGAACAGGCATGTAGAAAGCAAACAGCACGATGGGGGACTCAATCTATGGGAGAGAACAAACAGATGTTAATGACCAGCAAAAAAAAAAAAAAAAAAAAAAAAAAAAAATCATTGAGAGTGAAGAAAGGAGTGAAGCCCAAGTGCATTATTGGAGGTCCCCCCAGCTGTCTAAACCTATTAGCAGCATAACTAAGGGAGGGTTCAGAGACAAATGATCCCTTCCTAATTGTAGGCTATATCAAAAAGGAAGGTTTTAACCCTATTCTTAAAAACAGAGATCGAGTCTGACTCCCGAATCTAGATTGGCAGCTGGTTCCACAAGAGAGGAGCTTGGTAACTGAAGGCTCTGCCTCCCATGGCACTTCTGCAGATTAGATAAGATAAGCCTTTATTAGTCCCACAATGGGGAAATTCCAGGATTGCAACAGCACAGGGATAGCAACACTCAGAGCAACAATCAGAAGGCAAGAAAAAACAAGAGCAGCTAGTATACATATGTACGTATTACTATAAATATATATATAGAGAGAGAGACACACAGTGCGGAGAGTTGTGGTTGGTGGATGTGCAGCAGAAAGTCTAAGCTCTCTCTCCGCGGATGCGGCAGGCCAGCTGGATGTCTTTGGGCATGATGGTGACCCTCTTGGCGTGGATGGCGCACAGGTTGGTGTCCTCGAAGAGACCCACCAGGTAGGCTTCGCAGGCCTCCTGCAGAGCCATGACGGCGGAGCTCTGGAAGCGCAGGTCGGTCTTGAAGTCCTGAGCGATCTCCCTCACCAGGCGCTGGAAGGGCAGCTTACGGATGAGCAGCTCCGTGGATTTCTGGTAGCAACGGATCTCTCTCAGAGCCACAGTACCGGGCCTGTAACTGTGAGGCTTCTTCACTCCGCCGGTGGCCGGAGTGCTTTTCCGAGCAGCCTTGGTGGCCAGCTGCTTCTGGGGGCTTTTCCTCCAGTAGATTTACGGGCGGTCTGCTTGGTTCTTGCCATCGCTCTTTATTATTCTGTCTTATATTTCTTGGACGCCGCCTAAACTCCAGCCCGGCACCCGCATCGTTTTTGCTTCAGTTCCCCGGTATGTCGAGTTTCTCCGTTAGCACCGGGTGGCAGGTCGAGTGCTAGCTAGCTCTTCCCTGCTGTATCGTCTCCTGCTGTAGACAGTGGCTCCGTCCGCTGACTCAGGAGACCTTTGGGGCGATCTGTGTGTCCGTGATATATATAGAGTGAAAGGTGTGCCGGATCAGAAAGTTATCACTGGATCAGAAAGAAAAAGGAAGATAAAAAGACTCAGAATTGAGCCGCTGTTGCAAAAGGCAGCCAACTCGTGTGGCGCGGGAACCGGAATGAATATGGAAAAGATTCACTGAAGAGATTCTAGTAATTACAAGTAATCCAGCATTTTGGGCACGTAGTGCTCTGTTAGGATAACAGGGTAGTATTGTGGCCGACACACATTGTGGGCTCACGCTGCCACAGAGACAGGACTGAATGTGTATTGTGGGGTGTCACGTCTGCAAGGACTGAGGACTCGAATCTACAGGAGGTAACAAGGAAGTGTGAGATTTGTCTCTTTGTCCCACAGAAGACACCCCGGAGGGTATTCCGGTTCATCAGGAAATGAGAGACAATGGTGAAGCTTCAAGGGGATGCTTTGTAACTGTATGTTGACTGAAGACACCATGTGACTTGAATTCTGATGCTGGAAATGTATAAAAGGGTGTTGAAGTATGATTCTTCCTCTTTCCTGCTTTGAGAATGCTAGAAGCTGTGTTCTGTCAAATAAAGCTGGTTTTATGACTGAAACTCAGCCTCGTTATTTGAGCATGCTTCTACACTGGTGACCTACGACGGAAAATGAGCAGACAGAATTCTCCTGAGCGGGGCTCGGTGGAAGCCAGCCTGATGGCCGCCTCCACGATCCGGCTGCCCGATTTCTGGCAGCACAGCCCGCGCTCATGGTTTAGCGCAATCGAGGCGCAGTTCAACCTCCGGAGAATCTCCAATGATGACACAAGATTCTACCACGTGGTAGCGAAGCTGGACAGCGACACGGTCCAGAGAGTGGAAGATCTGGTTAATCATCCACCAGACAGCGACAAGTACAGTGCATTGAAGGACGCGCTGATCAGCCATTTCACCCCCTCAGTCCAAGAAAGAGCAGATGGGCTCCTGGCGCTGATGGAGGCCGAAAACGATAGACCTGCGGACCTGATGGTGAAGATGCTGCAGCTCAAAGCCTCTGAGGATGGCGAATTCATTTTCGCCCACCTTTTCCTTCGAACCCTACCACCAGCAGTGAGAGTGGCCCTGGCAGAGTCACCCCGATTGGCCAGGCGAGACTACCATGGGTTGAGCAAGGAGGGGCAGAGGTTGGTCGACGCCCACAAGCGGAACGCGGTCTCAGCTGCGGCGGCCAGTCCGGGAACGGCGTCTGTAGACAGTGCGGGTCCACCACTGACGCTTCCGATGTAGCGGTGGGGGCGGTAGTTGAACAGTTTGTGGCAGGTACCTGGCAACCCCTCGCGTTTTTCAGCAGGACTTTGCGCGATAGTGAACAGAAATACAGCGCGTTTGACAGGGAGCTTTTGGCCCTACACTTGGCCATCCGTCATTTTCAGTTCTGGTTAGAGGGGCGACGTTTCACCGCTTTTGTGGATCATAAACCGCTAACGTTTGCGATGGCCAAAATTTCAGAACCCTGGTCAGGCCGGCAACAAAGGCAACTAGCCGCAATATCGGAGTTCACTACTGATATTCAGCATGTCGCGGGTAAACACAATGTTGTAGCAGACTGCCTCTCGCGTGCAGTAGCACCGCCAAGCCCCATAGGGGCAGACTCTGTAGCCATGGCCGCGGGCCCGGGCAGCGATGCGGGAGCGCGCGCAGCCCCGGTCTGTGTTGGGTTAGATTATGCAGCCATGGCTGCGGAGCAGGTTAACGACGCGGACGTGCGCGCGCTCCAGTCTGGACCAACAGGGTTAAGGCAGGAGCACAGGGTGCAACAAAACGGTATGCCCCCGCTAATCTGCGATGTCTCAACGGGACGGCCCCGCCCTGTGGTGCCAACCGCGTGGCGTCGCCGTGTTTTTGACTTGGTCCATTCTCTCGCGCACCCGGGGGTGCGCGCATCGATTAAGTTGGTGGGGGAGAAATTTGTTTGGCCCGGGTTGCGCAAACAGGTCAAGGAATGGGCAGCAGCCTGCGTAGAGTGTCAGCGAGCTAAAATACACAGACACACTAAGGCCCCGTTAGAACCTTTCCACATCCCCGCTAAGCGTTTTGATCACGTGCATATTGACCTGGTTGGCCCGCTTCCGTTATCACACGGGCACACACATCTTTTGACGATGGTAGACCGCACCACGCGCTGGCCAGAGGCAGTTCCTCTGACATCAACCACAGCGGAAAAGTTGCGCGAGCATTTTTAGCAGCATGGGTTGCACGTTTTGGTGTACCGTCGGACATAACGTCCGACAGGGGTCCCCAATTTATTTCCGAGCTGTGGTCATCGACGGCCCGCAGCTTGGGGGTGAAGATTCATCGCACCACCGCGTATAACCCCCAGGCTAATGGTTTATGCGAACGCTTTCACAGGTCATTGAAAGCAGCCCTCAGAGCGTCGCTAACGGATACAAATTGGGTAGACAAACTTCCATGGGTTTTATTAGGGTTGCGTTCTGCACCTAAGGAAGATTTGCACGCTTCCCCGGCTGAATTAGTTTTTGCTCAACCGCTTCGTTTGCCCGGGGAATTTCTTCCTGATAATCCCGCACCTAATGGCCCCCCCGCTCAGCCGTGGCAGAGCAGCTCAGGAGCAAACACGCTTCCTGGCCCAGTCCATCACAGTTTCCCACACGTTTTTGTGCCCAAGGCTTTAAAAAATGCAGAGTTTGTTTTTGTTAAACATGACGCCCAGCGTCCAAGTTTGCGGCTGTTTTACGACGGACCGTTTCGAGTGCTGGAGACCGGGCAGAAGCATTTTCTGCTAGATTTAGGGGGCAGACGGGAGCTGATTTGCATTAACAGACTCAAACCCGCTTTTGTTCTGGCTGACGAGGAGGTGCAGCTCGTGAGGCCCCCCCGCCGGGGCAGGCCGCCGAGGAGACATTCTCCAAAGTCTTCACAGAGAGGTGCTAACAGCTTTAATCCACAGGTGCAGAGAGATGTTGCAGGTGCAGCCAAGCCAGGTTGCAGCAGATTCGGCAGAAGATTAAAACCTAGGCAGTTGGTGGATTGATTAGCGATGTATGGAGTGCTTTGTGTTTTTCTTTTTGTTATGCCTTTTAGATTTTGCCTTACTAGACGTTTGGGGGGGGGGGTAATGTGGCCGACACACATCGTGGGCTCACGCTGCCACAGAGACAGGACTGAATGTGTATTGTGGGGTGTCACGTCTGCAAGGACTGAGGACTCGAATCTACAGGAGGTAACAAGGAAGTGTGAGATTTGTCTCTTTGTCCCACAGAAGACACCCCGGAGGGTATTCCGGTTCATCAGGAAATGAGAGACAATGGTGAAGCTTCAAGGGGATGCTTTGTAACTGTATGTTGACTGAAGACTGAAGACACCATGTGACTTGAATTCTGATGCTGGAAATGTATAAAAGGGTGTTGAAGTATGATTCTTCCTCTTTCCTGCTTTGAGAATGCTAGAAGCTGCGTTCTGTCAAATAAAGCTGGTTTTATGACTGAAACTCAGCCTCGTTATTTGAGCATGCTTCTACAGTACCAGATCTTTTAAATAAAAATCGGCCTGATTGTTTAGAGCTTTGTAAGTGAGAAGAAGGATTTTAAACTTAATTCTAAACTCTATGGGAAGCCATTGAAGGGAGGCCAGAACTGGAGAGATATGATCTCTCTTTCTAGTACCTGTTAACACTCTTGCTGCAGCATTTTGGATCAACTGAAGACTTTTTAAAGGTGTTTTAGGACAACCTGCTAATAAAGAGTTACAATAATCTAATCTAGAGCTAACAAAAGCATGGATCAGTTTCTCAGCATCACTCTGAGACAAGATGCTCCTAATCTTGGCAATATTACGCAAATGACAGAAGGCAGTCTTAGAAACAAATTTAATTTATGAATTGAAAAACAGATCTTGATCAAAAATAACGGTTCCTCACAGAACTATTAAGAGAAAGAGTAACCGCATCCAAACAAAGAGTTTGATTTGGAAAGGTATTTCTAAGGTTTTTTGGACCAACAAGAATGACTTCAGTCTTATCTGAATTTAATAGCAAGAAATTACAAGTCATCCAAGCTTTGATTTCCTTAAGACAGACTTCTAACTTAGCTAATTGATTACTATCATCTGGCTTCATTGACAGGTATAATTGTGTGTCATCTGCATAACAATGAAAATGTGTACAGTGCTTCCTAATAATGTTGCCTAACGGAAGCATGTATAAACTAAAAAGAGTAGGTCCTAGCACAGATCCCTGTGGAACTCCATGACTGAGCTTTGAGTTGAAAGAAAACTCATTATTGACATGAACAAACTGGAACCTATCAGATAAATAAGATCTAAACCACTGCAACGAAGTTCCAATAAGTCCAACATAGTGTTCTAATCTATCAAGTAGAATATTATGATCGATAGTATCAAAGGCTGCACTAAGGTCTAAAAGGACAAGTACAGAAACACTTGATTTATAAATGACACATTTCTGTATGTGACATTGATGAAAAATACTAATTCACGTTTCCTCCCCAAGATTTATTGAAATAATTATGAAACTGTGGAGAATGTGTTCAAGGATGAGGCTGAGTTTGTTCCTCAGATTCAGCTTTATTCACAGAGCACATCTCCATCAAATCTCAAAGCAAATTAAGAGGAAGTTTTCATCTCACATCAGGGGTTTTATACCCCGGGCACGAAACAGCAGTCACATGGTGTTTAATCAAACATACAGTCACATGGTACTTAATCTCAATCCCAAAGTAACCCCTTTGATCTCACGCCATTGTCCTCTAGTCTCTGTGGCCCGGAAATCTTCCCCGGTCGTCTCCCGGAAACAAAGGGCGAATCTCACACTCCTCTGCTGAATCCCAGAGTCTCAGTCCTCTTTGTTCCATGCGACGTGAAGCACACAATACACATACAGCAACACAATTGTGGGGAATATATAACCAACATATGCGCCACAAGACCCCGCCCCCCCCCAAACGTCTAAATGGGACAAACATAACCAGAGACACATGACATCATAACATCACTACACATCAATCCACCAGTTGCCTAATTCTCAGTCTCCTGCCGTATCTGCTGAAAGCCGGCTTTGCTGCTGTCTGCACCTGTGGATTAGAACTGTTAGTCAATCTCTGTGGGAGTCCTGTAGAATGTCCTCTAGGGGGTCTACCGCGACGGGGGGCTCTCGCCAACTGCACCTCTTCATCCGCCAAAACAAAAGCGGGTTTGAGTCTGTTAATACAAATCAATTCTTTTCTGCCTCCCAAATCTAGCAAAAAATGCTTCTCTCCTGTTTCCAGCACCTTGAACGGCCCATCGTAAGGCAGGCGCAGGCTGGGGCGACAAGCATCATGTCTCACAAAAACAAACTCTGCATTTTTTAAAGCCTTCGGCACAAAAATGCATGGGAAACTGTGACGCGTGGGAAACCTGTGCCACTCTGCAACAGCTGAGCGGGGGGGCAATTTGGGGCAGGATTATCAGGGAGAAATTCCCCTGGCAAACGGAGAGGCTGTGCAAAAACTAATTCCGCTGGAGAGGCTTGCAAATCCTCCTTAGGTGCAGAACGCAACCCCAATAAGACCCATGGTAACTTGTCAACCCAATTTGTATCCGTAAGTGACGCTCTGTGGGCCGCTTTCAATGACCTGTGAAAACGCTCGCATAAACCGTTAGCCTGGGGGTTGTACGTGGTGGTGTGGTGGATCTTTACCCCTAGGCTGTGGGCCATCGACGACCAGAGTTTGGAGACAGGAATGGGAAAAGGCTCCAAAGGAGCTCTAGTGTGCTTGTGTATTTTGACTCGCTGACACGCTACGCAGGCTGTCGCCCATTCCTTGACCTGTCTGCCCAACCCCAGCCATACAAATTTCTCCCCCACCATTTTGACCGATGCGCGCACCCCCAGGTGCGAATGGATCGAGTCAAAAACGCGGCGGCGCCACGCAGCTGGTAACACGGGGCGCAGCCGTCCCGTGGAGACATCGCAGATTGGGGGAGGCATACCCATTTGCAGCACCCTGTGCTCCAGCCTTAACCCTGTTGGTCCAGACTGGAGCGTGCGCACGTCCGCATCGCTAACCTGCTCCGCGACCATGGCTGCATAATCTAACCCCACACGGACCGGGACCGCGCACGCTCCCGCGTCGCTACCCTGGCCCACGGCCATGGCTGCAGAGTCTGCCCTCACGTGGTCTGGCTCCGGCACAGCATGCGAGAGGAAGTCTGCCACTACATTATGTTTACCTGCGACATGCTGGATATCGGTGGTGAACTCTGATATCGCAGCCAGCTGTCTTTGCTGCCGGCCCGACCAAGGTTCCGAAATCTTGGCCATCGCAAAAGTCAGCGGTTTGTGGTCCACGAACGCGGTGAAACGGCGCCCTTCCAGCCAGAACTGGAAATGGCGGATGGCCAAGTGTAGGGCCAACAACTCCCTGTCGAACGCGCTGTATTTTCGCTCGCTATCGCGCAAGGTTTTGCTGAAAAATGTGAGCAGTTGCCAGGTCCCGGCTACCCACTGTTCAACGACCGCCCCTACCGCTAAATCGGACGTGTCAGTGGTGAGGGCCATGCGGGCTGTTGGAACTGGGTGTGTCAACAAAACCGCGTTTGCCAGCGCTGTTTTGACTTGAGAGAATGCGCGCTCCCGCTCAGGAGACCATTTGATTTTATTTGTGGGTTTTTGTTTTTTTAGTGCCACGTACAATGGTTGCATGAGCCGCGCTGCACCTGGGAGGAAACGGTTATAAAAATTAACCATTCCCAAAAACTCCTGTAACGCTTTGACCATTTGAGGTTGGGGAAAATTTGTTATTGCGCGCACTTTATCGGGGAGAGGGACCGCTCCTTCTGGCGAACCGCGATGCCCCAAAAAATCAATCTGCACTACCCCAAACTGGCACTTCGCTGGGTTAATTATTAACCCGTGCTCTGCCAACCTCCGGAAAACTGCCGTGAGGTGGTTTTCGTGTTTGTCTTCGGACGTGCTGGCTACTAAAATGTCATCCAAGTAGACGAACACGAAAGGGAGGTCGCGCAGCACCGCATCCATCATGCGTTGGAACGTCTGCGCAGCCCCCTTGAGTCCAAAAGGCATGCGCAAAAACTCAAAAAGCCCGAAAGGAGTTATTACCGCTGTTTTGGGTATGTCCTGGGCGCGCACTGGAACCTGATGGTAGCCGCGCACTAAATCTATTTTAGAAAAAATGCATGCTCCCACCAAATGAACCGAAAAATCCTGAATGTGTGGGATCGGGTAGCGGTCGTGTGCGGTGGTGTTATTCAACCTGCGGAAATCACCGCAAGGTCGCCACAAGCCATCAGTCTTTGGGACCATGTGCAATGGTGAAGCCCAGGGGCTTTTCGAACGTCTGATGATGCCCAGTTTTTCCAGATTGGCAAACTCCTCGCGCGCTATGGCCAGTTTAGCTGAGTCCAGGCGCCGAGCTTTTGCAAAAACGGGCGGCCCGGTGGTAGTGATATAATGCTCCACCCCATGTTTGGCCACTGTCGCCGAAAACGTTGGGACTGTTAGTGCTGGGAACTGAGTGAGGAGTGAATGGAACTTACCACCCGCAGTCGTGACGTTGGCTTTTGCAGTTGGCGGTGCCACTCGTGCTGTGCAGGGAATAGAGTGAAAAGACGTCTGTTAGCAAGATCAACCAATAAACCATGTGAGCACAAGAAATCAGCCCCTAACATGTTGAAACTGACTGCAGCTACCACAAAAGTCCACTCAAATGAACAACCCTGCAAAGACAGAAGCAGAGTCTTCTCACCAAAGGTCTTAATAGCTGAGCCGTTCACTGCTGACACTGACACCCGGGGAACTTGGGACGGCATCAGCCGGTCCGCGTAGGAAGGCATGATGAAGCTCATCTGGGAGCCTGTGTCCACAAGGAATCATTTCCCCGAACGTGCATCCGTCAGGTAAAGCAGCTTGTTCTCTTCCCCGAGGGCCACAGCCGCTACCGACCCTCGGTCTTGGCGTTTCCCGAACGCTTGAAGTGGTACGGCGGGAGGCACTTGTGTGCCCTCTCTGCAAAACGGCGATGATAGAAGCACAGGACGTCGCCCGCTCCGTGTCGCTTGGTGCTAACTGCTGCCGTCGTCGGCGCGTCTGGTGCTGCAACCACTGGCCCCATGCCGTCTCCGGGAGTCGCTCCTAGCTCCGCTGTTGCAGCCGAAACTGTGCTCCGCTTGTGGGCATCGACGAGTCGCTGCGCCTCCTTGCTCAGCCCGTGGTAGTCTCGCTTGGCCAACCGGGGTGAATCTGCCAGGGTAACTCTCACCGCTGGCGGTAGGGTCCGGAGGAAAAGGTGGGTGAAGATAAATTTGCAGTCCTCGGAGTCTTTCAGCCTCAGCATTTTGACCATCAGGTCCACGGGTCTGTCGTTCTCCGACTCCATCAACGTCAGGAGCCCCTCTGCTCGTTGTTGCACGGAGGGGGTGAAATGACTGATAAGCGCAGCTTTCAAGGCGCCATATTTGTCGCTGTCCAGTGGGTGGTTGACCAAATCTTCCACCTTCTGAACTGTGTGGCTGTCCAGCTTCGCCGCAACATGGTAGAATCTCGTGTCGTTCTTCTAGATTCTCTGGAGGTTGAACTGCGCCTCGACCGCGCTGAACCAGGAGCGCGGGCTATGCTGCCAGAAGTCAGGCAGCCGGAGTGTGGAGGCAGCCATCAGGCTGGCTTCTGCCAAGCCCCGCTCGGGAGAATTATTTCTGCTCATTCTGATTGTAAGGTCACCAGTGTGGAGAATGTGTTCAAGGATGAGGCTGAGTTTGTTCCTCAGATTCAGCTTTATTCACAGAGCACATCTCCATCAAATCTCAAAGCAAATTAAGAGGAAGTTTTCATCTCACATCAGGGGTTTTATACCCCGGGCACGAAACAGCAGTCACATGGTGTTTAATCAAACATACAGTCACATGGTACTTAATCTCAATCCCAAAGTAACCCCTTTGATCTCACGCCATTGTCCTCTAGTCTCTGTGGCCCGGAAATCTTCCCCGGTCGTCTCCCGGAAACAAAGGGCGAATCTCACACTCCTCTGCTGAATCCCAGAGTCTCAGTCCTCTTTGTTCCATGCGACATGAAGCACACAATACACATACAGCAACACAATTGTGGGGATTATACTGTATAACCAACATATGCGCCACAAAACTCTTGATAGTGACAACAGACAGCAGTATGACGATACATTAGTTTTAATTGAGAAGTAGGCTCCCTATCTCATTCCAAAGCAAAACTGGCCAAAAGACACGGAGAAGTGGGCTAGCACCACCTTTCCAGACATCCTTAATTTATTACTGTACAGTACTAGTGCTGCTTACACTGTTTAAAAACTAAAATCCTACAAAGGTCTAGAAGTTTACAACCAGTTTGTAAGTGGTTGAGTGTGAGACGTGCAGTGTGTGAAATCAGCAACCTGTTTGTGGCCAAAGCCAAGGTAAACAAAACATTAGATTTTTTTTTTAATAAAAAAAAGTAGAAGAAAATTGGATTGTTCACTTGCAAATACTTTGTAAAGCTTTACACAAAATACTTAAAGGCGATAAAACTGGGGCCTTAGCACCTGTTGTGTTTTTTTTTTAATGTAAAACATGTACTGTAAAAATTGAGAAAAACATCATATTAAAATTAGACTCTATCATGCTCCTGTAGGCTAGTCAACACCGTTTTAAAAACCAGAGTAATAAAAACAGTAAAATATTCTCTTATCATGCATGTTTATCCATAAATAAAATTCTATGAAAATTAACCAATGAAAATCAGACAATGCTTTTGAATTGTGGTTCAACAGAATTATTTTAAAAAACAAACTCATGAAACAGGCCTGGACAAAAATGATGGTACCCTTAACTTAATATTTTGTTGCACAACCTTTTGAGGCAATCACTGCAATCAAACGATTTCTGTAACTGTCAATGAGACTTCTGCACCTCTCAGCAGGTATTTTGGCCCACTCCTCATGAGCAAACTGCTCCAGTTGTCTCAGGTTTGAAGGGTGCCTTCTCCAGACAACATGTTTCAGCTCCTTCCACAGATGTTCAATAGGATTTAGATCAGGGCTCATAGAAGGCCACTTTGGAATAGTCCAATGTTTGGCTCTTAGCCATTCTTGGGTGTTTTTAGCTGTGTGTTTTGGGTCATTATCCTGTTGCAAGACCCATGACCTGCGACTGAAACCAAGCTGTCTGACACTGGGCAGCACATTTCTCTCTAGAATACCTTGATAGTCTTGAGATTTCATTGTACCCTGCACAGATTCAAGACACCCTGTGCCAGATGCAGCAAAGCAGCCCCAGACATAACAGAACCTCCTCCATGTTTCACAGTAGGGACAGTGTTCTTTTCTTGGTATGCTTCATTTTTGCATCTGTGAACATAGAGCTGATGTGCCTTGCCAAAAAGTTGCAGTTTTGTCTCGTCTGTCCATAGGACATTCTCCCAGAAGCTTTGTGGCTTGTCAACATGCAGTTTGACAAATTCCATTATGATTTGTTTTCAACAGTGGTGTCCTCCTTGGTCGTCTCCCATGAAGTCCACTTTTGGCTCAAACAACAACGGATGGTGCGATCTGACACTGATGTACCTTGACCTTGGAGTTCACCATGAATGTGTTGTTCTGGGTTGTTGTTCTGTGTTGTTCTGGGCTCTTTTGTTACCATTCGTGTTATCCGTCTCCTCCCGCAGCCACGTCCAGGGAGGTTGGCTACAGTCCCGTGGATCTTAAATTTCTGAATAATATGTGCAACTGTAGTCACAGGAACATCAGGCTGCTTGGAGATGGTCTTATAGCCTTTACCTTTAACATGCTTGTCTATAATTTTCTTTCTAATCTCCTGAGACAACTCTCTCCTTTGCTTCCTCTGTCCATGTTTAGTGTGGTACACACCATGTCACCAAACAGAACAGTGACTACTTGTCACCATTTAAAATAGGCCGACTGACTGATTACAAGTTTGTAGACACCTGTGATGTTAATTAGAGGACACATCTTGGTTGAACATGTCCCTGTGGTCACATTATTTTCAATCTTTTCTAGGGGTACCATCATTTTTGTCCAGGCCTCTTTCATGAGGGTTTTTTTTAAAGTAATTCTGTTGAACCACAATTCAAAAGCATTGTCTGATTTTCGTTGGTTAATTTCCATAGAACTTTTATTTATTACCACTTTTGTCAGATTCAAGTTATTTCTGTGACCATTGTGGGTTTTTCTTTCATTAACAGAGGGGTACCAACAATTTTGTTCATGGCTGTATCAGCCCATAAATTATTGACAGAGCTCTCAACTTAATTTTAACTGTTTGTTTTTCTCTGTTTTTGTTCTGTTTTTTGATATGTGATCATTCGTAACTTTTGGAGTAATATTGCTAACAGACAAAAGACATTACCCCCTCCTCTCGGCGAGGTAATAAAAATTTAAAAAAAAAACCAAAACACTCACCTGCAAATTTTCCCACACATCCCTTCTTCCGTCTTTCCCCGGCTTATCTAATTATCTGTTCCGTACCATTACACACCTTTCCTGAAAATTTCATGAAAATCCATCCATAACTTTTGGAGTAATGTTGCTAACAGACAGACAAACAAACCAACACTGGTTAAAACATTCCCTCGTTCCTTGGCAGAGGAAATAAATTTGTTTCAGCCCTCTGTACAAGACTCAGCCTTTGTGGAGTGGTATAGAAAGGGCTTGGTGTGTTTCACAGACCTCTTCATAAACAATTGTTGTCCCTCATTTGAACAACTTTCCTTTCAGTCTAACTTATCAAAAGTTCACTTTTTCAGAATCAGAATCAGAATCAGAATGAGATTTATTGCCATTGTTCATGTAGTACACAAACTAGGAATTTGTCTCGGTGCAATGCTGCAACATTAAACATAGAGTAACACTAAAGATAAAAACTATGCATGCAATAAAAGGTAGAATAAGAATAAGTAATGCTAATCTATGCAATTTTTGAATATATTAACAAGAGCAGCAGATATTGTGGAGTTCCACATAGTGCAGTCGGCAATGCAAAAAAAAAAACAAGTGATAATTGTCATGAGTCCGGTTGAGCTGCTGTACATAGTGCACGAGAGTCTAATAAGTCACTTAGTGTTCAGCAGTCTGATGGCAGAGGGGAAGAAGCTGTTCATGTAGCAGGAGGTTTTAGTCTGAATGGACCAAAGTCTTCTACTTGAGGGGAGGGGGGCAAACAGTGCGTGTCCAGGGTGTGAAGAGTCGGCTATGATCCGACCCTTATAGATAGATAGATAGATAGATAGATAGATAGATAGATAGATAGATAGATAGATAGATAGATAGATAGATAGATAGATAGATAGATAGATAGATAGATGTACTTTATTGGGAAAAACTGGGAAATTACAGTGTAACAGCAGCATGACAGTAGACAACCAAACGACAGAAGCACACGCATGACAGACAAAGGGATTACCCGTGGAAATTAAAACTAACATGACTATAAAACCTATATACATCATAGCTTAATATATGATGACCCGTATAAACACATGAATCATCCCATTGTACAATGAAGGACTATCAGGAGCAGAGTGAAATGTGAGGTACCAGTTAGACTGTGAGGTGCAGTGTGGCAGCATTGTTATGATCAGAATACAACATCATAGTGAGTTATTGTGGAGTGAAATTGCATGTGGCAGGAAAGATTTCCTGTACCTGGCCGTTTGACAGCGAAGCTGTAGTAGTCTACTGGAGAAAGTGCTTTGCTGTCTGTCTAGTATGTGGTGGAGGGGGTGATCAGGATTGTCCATGATGGATGACAGTTTATTTAGTGTTCTCCTCTCCACCACTGTCTCAAAGCTCTCCAGTCTGAGACCAATCACAGAGCCAGCCCTCTTGATAATCTTGTCAAGTCTGTTGGTGTCTCTGGTCCTGATACTGCTACCCCAACAGACAGCAGCAAAGAAGATGGCGCTGGCGACAATGGTCTGGTAGAAAAGCTCCAGCATCCTGCTGCACACGTTGAAGGATCTCAGCTTCCTCAGGAAGTAGAGTCTGCTCATCCCCTTCTTGTGCGCAGCATCGGTGTTGGATCTCCAGTCCAACCCGCTGCTGATCCTGACACCCAGATATTTGTAGTCCTCAACTACTCCCACATCCTCCCCCCTAATCTGCAGTGGCTGAGAAGGCATCTTCCTCTTCCTAAAGTCAGTCACCATCTCTCTGGTCTTGCTGACATTCAACCTCAGGTGATTCTGATCTGTCCACTCCACAAATCTGTCTACCAGTGCCCTGTACTCCCCCTCCTCTCCTCCTCTTATACACCCCACAACAGCTGAGTTGTCAGAGAATTTCTGCAGGTGGCATGACTCTGTTGTACTGAAAGTCAGTGGTGTGTAAGACAAAGAGAAATGGAGAGAGCACAGTCCCCTGTGGAGCTCCCATATCACCAACCACCACTCCAGACAAGACACTGCCCAGCCAGACAAACTGTGGCCTGCCTGTCAGGTAGTCAATAATCCAGGAGATCACAGAGCTGTCAACCCCATCACCCGCAGCTTCTCACCCAGCAGCAGTGGCTGGATGGTGTTAAAGACACTGGAGAAATCAAAAAAAGTGATTCTCACAGTATCTCCTCCGCCATCCAGGTGCAGATGGGCTCGTTGCAGCAGGCAGATGACAGCATCTTCAACTCCTAAATGGGGCTGATATACAAACTGCAGAGGGTCCAGCCACGTCTTCACCTGTGGCCTCAGTTGGGCTAAGACCAGTCTCTCAGAATCAGAATCAGAATCAGAATCAGAATCAGAATCAGATTTATTGCCATTGTTCATGTAGTACACAAACTAGGAATTTGTCTCGGTGCAATGCTGCAACATTAAACATGATAAAAATAAAAGATAGAAATAAAGAACTATACATGCAATAAAATGTAGAATATGAATAAGTAATACTAGACAAAGCAATTTTTAGATATATAAGCTCCAGGACCTTCATCACATGAAATGTGAGGGCAACTGGTCGATAGTCGTTCAGGTCCAATGGAGATGACTTCTTGGGGACAGGAACCAGGCAGGATGTCTTCCACAGCACCAGTACTCTCTCCAGACTCAGGCTCAGGTTGTACAGGTGTTTCAGTACCGGAGCTAGCTGACTGGCACAGGTCCTCAGGATCCTGGTGGAGATGCCATCAGGGTCCACCTCCTTCCGCTGACAGAGTCTCTCCAGCTGTTTCTCCACCTGGTCTGTAGTCACCGTGAAGTGAGGGAGGGTCCTCGTGCCTCCCGAGGAGGAGGAGGAGGGAGATGGAGAGAGGTGCTGCACAGGAGGGTGGGTGAGGAAGGGTGTGTGGGGATCTGGTTGTGTTGCTGGGGTGACAGACTGTGAGTTGAACCTATTAAAAAACAGATTCAGTTCCTCAGCTCTCTCCTGGCTCCCAGATGGCTGCCCGACTCTCCCCTTGCACCCAGTTATTTGTTTCATTTCCCCCCCACATTTTTAGCATTGTTTTGCCTGAGTTTATCTTCCAACTTCCTCCTATAATTGTCCTTGCACCTCCTCAGCATCTCTCTCAACTTATGCTGCACTCCCCTCAGCTTCTCCTCGTCTCCAGCCCTAAAAGCTCTCTTCTTTTTGTTCAGAAGTGCTTTCAGGTCGCTCGTGACCCATGGTCTGTTGTTGGAGAAGCAGTGTACAGTCTGAGCTGGCATGGTCATGTCTTCACAGAATCTAATGTATTCTGTGATGCAGTCAGTCATATTGTCTATGTCCACCCCATGTGGTTCACACAGTACACTCCAGTCTGTCGTCTCAAAGCAGTCCTGCAGTACATCAGGAGCCTCCTGTGTCCACCTCCTCATAGTCCGTGTATAAGCAGGCTGCCTTTGCACAAGGGGGACGTGCTTGGGTGTTAACATGACCATGCAGTGATCTGATTTACCAATGGAGGGTAGAGCTATTGCACTATATGCATCTCTGACATTGGCATACAGTAAATCCAGTGTTTTGTTTTCTCTGGTGGCACAGTCAACTGGTGAAAGTTTGATAATGTTTTACGCACTGAGACATGAATAAAATCCCCTGTGATGGCCATAAATGCATCTGGGTGCTTTTCCAGTAATGTGGCTGAGTTGATGGCGTCACAGGCCACCGCTGCATCAGCTGATGGAGGGATGTAGACGATAATAATTAAGACACACTTCATTTCTCGTGACATATAATAAGATAACATAAGATAAGATAAGCCTTTATTAGTCCCACAATGGGGAAATTCCAGGATTGCAACAGCACAGGGATAGCAACACTCAGAGCAATAATTAAGAAGATACGGAAGATATAAATAAGAGCAGTGGATATACATACATACATACACATCAATATATAAATATATATACAAAGTGCGGAGCATTGTAGCAAGATGGAAAAAACAGCATAACCGTCTACTTAGTTATCCTACATAGTATGAATATGTACCCACACATATTGTCACCCTCCATAGCGACCAATACTGTCCTAGTTGTATATACTGGAGGGGACCATTGTGTAAGTCTACTGCGTCTTTTGCATTCAGTACTATTAGGTTGTCATGTTTTTTTGCTATCTCTGCGAGCAGCCCTGCTTAGGTTATACAGGACCTGCGAAACCTCTCGGTTGCGCACCTAGGATGATGTAGTCTGCTGCTAAATGAGCTCCTCAGTGTGTTCAGTGTGTCCTGCATAGGGTGGGACTCGGACTCCAGCAGAGATGACAGTTTAGCCACCATCCTTCTCTCTCCTATCTCCTCCACTGGGTCAAGGTGCTGCCCCAGGACAGAGCTAGCTTTCTTGATCAGTTTGTTCAGCCTCTTCCTATCGGCTGCTGTAATGCCACTGCCCCAGCAGACCACTCCAAAAGTGATGGCTGATGCCACCACCATGTCGTAGAATGTCTTCAGCAGCACCCCTTGTACACCAAAAGACCTGAGTCTCCTCAGTAGGAACAGCCTGCGCTGTCCCTTCTTGTAGAGTGCGTCAGTATTGTGTGACCAGTCTAGTTTATTGTTCAGATGAATACCCAGGTACTTGTAGGATGTCACCATCTCGATGTCTGTTCCCTGTATGTTTACTGGTGCTGTGAGGGGTTGTCCTTGCCTGCGGCAGTCCACCACCAGCTCCTTAGTTTTCCTCGCATTGATCTGGAGGCAGTTCCTATGGCACCAGTCCACGAAGTCCTGGATAAGTCCTCTGTACTCAGCTTCATCTCCGTTGGAGATGAGGCCGACGATTGCAGAGTCGTCAGAGAACTTCTGTAGATGGCAGTGTGTTGTGTTGTGTGAGAAGTCCGCAGTATAAAGGGTGAACAGGAAGGGAGCCAAAACCTTTCCCTGGGGGACCCCGTGCTACCGATGATCGTGTCGGACACACAGTCCCGGGTTCTCACAAACTGTGGCCGGTTAGTGAGGTTGTCCAGGATCCATGATGACAGGTGCTGGTCCACCCCTGCGCGCAGCAGCTTGTCCTTCAGGATCATCAGTTGGATGGTGTTGAAAGCACTGGAGAAGTCAAAGAACATGATCCTCACCGCATTCCTGGGCTTCTTCAGGTGGGACAGAGAATGGTGAAGGAGGAAGACCACTGCATCCTCCACCCCAATGCCATGCTGGTAGGCGAACTGGAGTGGATCCATCGCTGGTCCCACCAGGGGGTGGAGGTGAGCAAGGAGCAGTCTCTCCAGGGTCTTCATCATGTGGGACGTCAGGGCCACTGGTCTGTAGCTGTTCAGGTCTTTGCGGCGGGAGGTCTTTGGTACAGGTACCACACAAGATGTTGCTGAACAATACGTAGGTAGTGGATAAAAATATGTGGAGGAGCACGCTGCCATGTATGAAGGTGAATGCCCCGACAATCTCTTCCTACTAACCCCTCATTTAAGTAATAATAATCCTAACAAGGGAAGAGATCGCCGGTGTCAGAATGCGTGGGCTGGACATAATGAAACCCAGGTGTGCATAAGTGAGTGTCTGAGCGTGTGAATGAGAATGAATGGAGTGTGTGTGTATGTGTGTGAAACACCCAATAACAAAGCACAGCTGACGGCGCTTGACAGGAGGAGGGGGCGTGCCCGAGCTGTCAGGAAGCAAAGGCCCAATAGCTCCCTGATGCGCCTAAAGGAAAATAGAGCAAACTAACCATAAGTCAGAACTGGGTTTGGAACAATCAAACTCAGGTTCATGACAGCCCCGCAACCCCCCACCCCCCCACCCCCACCCCCAGGGGTGGATTCCAGAAACCCCAGTACCATCAGCCGAAAACAAAAACACACCTCAACCTAATCCCCCCACCCCCGAGAAACAAACAATTACCCAGGGTGGGAGGTGGCGGAAAACTGGTTAGGAGGGAAGCAACCAGTGAAAAAATACAACAAATAACAAGCAAATAAAGAGCAGTGACCCTCCTAACAGCCCCCACCTCCCCAACTAGGATACTAACCCCACTCCCCAGGAGTCCAAAGTTCAGGGGGTCGACCAGAGTCCCAGGGCCCCAGCATGGCGAGGGGTGGCTGATTGGCTGGCCTGCCCAAGTCCCACGTCCAGCAGCCGCCCCTCAGAATAGTGTCCAGTGGCTGCTCGGGCCGATGGCCCACCTGACCCGAAGGCCAAATCCTTTGGGTGTCCCACGAGCGTGGTGGAGCCACCAGAACCAGAGGGGGAGATGGAGAGGCAGCCTACCCACCCGGGAACCTCGGTGACCAAACCGAGGGACAGGGGCCCCCCTGCCGTCTGAAGCTTGGAGCAGGAGGACCGTAGCACCGGCGATGGTCCCGGTTTGGGACATGGCTGCACTGGCGACACTGGACTCCAGCTGGAACTCTGCTGCACCGACAATGGTGGGCTCCGGCTGGAGCTCTGCTGCACCGGCAATGGTGGGCTCCGTATGGAGCTCTGCTGCACCGGCGACGGTGGACTCCGGCTGGAGCTCTGCTGCACCCATGGCGGTGGACTCCGTCTGAAGCTCTGCTGCACCCACGGTGACTCACAGTTGGAGTTCTGCTGCACCCGCGGTGACTCCTGGCTGGAGCTCTGCTTTACCTGTGGTGGACTCCGGCTGGAGCACCGTTGCACCTGCGGTGGTCCCCATCGGGGTTCTCATTGCTCCAACGGTGGCCTCTCCAGCGAGGGAGGTAAGGCTCCTCACGACCCCTGGCGCTGGACCCCGATCCTCGGCGGCCTCTGGTGGGATCAGCTGCTCTCTGGCGACCCTGACAGGGGGCTCCGAACCCGGAGAGAGAGAAAGATGGACCGGGTCAGGGTCGCCGGCAGTGGCAGATCCCAGTGAGGTGGCCCCGAGGGCTACTACGAGCTGCCCCGGGCCCTCCTCACCATGAGTCGGGCAGTGTGACATCGGCATTGACATATCTGACATAATGGAGCACATTTGCCTGAACTCAGGCTCTGCCACCATCCAGGACTCCGACGATTTAGGGTGCGCGGGTTCCACCAGTCCGTCGGGTGCTGCACCCCCGTCAACCTCTTCTGGGACAACTGGACCCCCGTCATTGCCTGTGGGCAACCCAGGTTGCGGCAGATCCTCTCCGGCGACACTAGGAAGGAGCTCGAAGGGGATAGGAGAGGAGGAACAGTTAGGGTCGCCGGCAGAGGCAGAGCCCAGCAAGGAGAGTCCAGATGCAGCTGAGAGCTGCACCCGACACTTCTCCCCAAGAGCCAGACAAGATCTCTCAATCATTGACAAATGAACTATAGGAGAGATTACTTGCCTGTGCTCAAGCTCTACCGCCGTCCAGGACTCCGGCGATGCCGATGATGATGGTCGGGGTCCCGTCAGCTGGAGGTCTGGTCCGAGGGATGACTCTGCTGCGCCGTTCCCCGCAGCAGGCGTGATGGTAGTTGCAGTCTTGGTGCTCCCGTGCGTCGTCTTCCACGCCACCGACTGCTCTGGCATGGTGGCCGAGGACGACCTCTCCGCTGGCCCATGAGCTGGACCCTCCTAGACCTCTGGTTCCTCTCCCCCGGAGCAACCTGGATCCAGAGCCAGCAAGCTCGTAGGGGCACACAGAAAGGGTTTGCTGAGGTCGGGTAAGGGAGCACTGCATGCCGCTGGGGCGGAGCACTCAAGGGATTGCACATCCCGTGTCTCCTCGCCAGGAGGCAGGAAAAATTGTTGCCATTTCTCTTGGCACCGGATGTCCCCAGTGGACCCCGGGGAGTCTCCTCTCTTCTCCAGGCGTTCCTCACCAAGCTGCGGCTCCCCCTCCCTCGGGGAAAGCTCCTTTAATGTCCCGGCCATCTCCGGGAGGAGCCACGGCTTCACCTCCAGAATGAGGTCCATCTCTGCCAGAAGAGCCAGCTTACGTTCCTTCAGGTCCTCCAGGGCCTGCGCAAAGCATGGCTCGGAGCGGGGAGGCAGGGCTGTCGTAGGCGGGGCTGAACGCTTCCTCAGACGGAGGTTCTTCCTCTTCCTCTTCACAGGTGGCTCAGGAACCAGATAATCTGGGATGCGGAGCACCGCGCTGGACAGCAGATCACCCATGCTGAGTAGCTCCGTACTCTCTGGAGAAGGGGGCGGAGTGGCCGCGAGGAGCTCGAGCACTGGGAGATCCTCATCCGATTCCATGCATGGTACGGCAAAGATGTCCCGGGAATAATTAAGATGCAAACCTTTATAGGAAACAACCTCATTTTTAAAGGGTACGAATATACTGAGCATAAGCCACACAGTGTTGAATATGAAACCGATCCTGAAAATCACTTTTTCAGCAGTATAAAACATCAGTGTAAATACTTTAGCTCAGACCAACTAAAAAATACAATTTCTGACCAATCATTGTCAATAATACACTTTAATAGTAGAAGTCTCAACATGAATTTTTCCAAAATCCAGGACAGTTTGTTGCAATATAACACACATTTTTCTGCTGTTGCAATTTCTGAGACTTGGCTAAAAAATGACCAACTTCATACAGTGCAAATGAGAGGCTATGATTTCTATACCACAAGCAGGTCAAAAAAAAGGGGTGGTGGTGTTGCTTTATATATCAGGTCCTGCTACCAAAGCCAAGTTGTAGATAATATGTCTTTTGAAATGGAAAACATCATGGAGTGTGTAACTGTGGAATTAATTACACCTACAAAAAACATCATAAGTTGTATTTATAGAGCACCGGGCACCGATATTGACATTTTCAAAGAAAAATTGTCTGAGCTTTTCAGTGCAGTAGGTAATAAGAAGCTGGTATTTATTTGTGGAGACTTCAATATTGACTTATTAAATCCAAATGACCATATCCAAATAAGTGAATTCATAAATTCCATGTTTTGTCTGGGTTTCTACCCTTCAATAACATACCCCACTAGAATAACAACACATTCAGCAGCGCTTATTGATAACATTTTCACAAATGTCATTGAGGGTAATGTAACTGCTGGTCTTATTATCAGTGATGTGACAGGCCATCTGCCTGTCTTTGTTTCTTCACACACTGGTGTAACACATAACGTTGAAATAGATCAGGTTTTTAAACATGTGACAGAAACTGCAATCAACAATCTTAGAAGTGATCTAAAAATACAAGACTGGAGCGGTGTTTATGTTGACGACATTGATACAGCATATGGAGAAGGTGTCTCTATTTTATCACATGGCTCATGGCTCATGTGT
>CM035843.1:413861048-413955414 GCA_020510985.1 Pholidichthys leucotaenia
GCGACAACGCCACGCCTTGCTTTCCAAAATGAGAGTTTAATCTCCAACTTTCACAAATAATGTAACCCCTTTAATTTCGGGTATAGCTTAGCGCTACTTTCCCCAGCGGTTTATTCAGTGACCAGATCAAACCGCGTCCAGCTTAATCTGACGTCACCACGCTTGGGTAATTAAATTACAGAACTGGCCAGTTTAATTACTCCTTTCGGGATAATCGCCGAAAGGTTAAACTGGCGAGAGACAGGACGGTTTTCTTCGCGTTTCTGTCGCTCTAGGCCTTTGTTTCTTAATCCAGCATATAATAATACTGTTTAAACTTCTTTGCATGCATCAAAAACTGTTGACTTTTTAGTGGGCGAATCACTCACCCCCCCTTTGCAGCTATCAGCCACCAGCGGGGGTTAGGTAAACAAACACAGCAGATACACACAGGCAGGAGGAGAGATGCAGGCCTCAGTCTCAAACAAACACACACACTCGCCAAATAGTGGATCAATATTTGCAGGAACAAATTATGATTTCAATGAATTTTCCTTTTGCCTATACGTTTCCCAATTACAGAGGCCTCACACGGGGCACCATTAATAATGTAGGATGAAGAGCCTATAAAATTATTTTGTCATAAGGTACAGGAATTATTTATTATATTTAATAGTGGGTGTGAAAGGGGGCGGAGTTTAACCATCACTTCTACACCCGCTAAATTAAATAAAAGCACTCGTAAAAGGGGCACCAGTCCTAACGGACAATAAGATTAACTTTAATTTCAATTAATTTTGTACCTTAAATTACTTAATGAATCAGTCTCAAAGTTTCAGTGAGTTTTTGTCCTGCCGTGATTAGGAAACCTGTATATGCGAAAGGAAAACGCTTCAACTGCTCTCATTCACTCGTTTATTAAAATCATTCAGGTTACATGGCATGGCGTTCAAATGATGAATAAACAGATTCAGATGATGACAGCGTAAAATATCACATCAACTGATATTGAGTTCCTGAACATAAAATCCAGCATTACACCTCTGTAGAACCAAGGAGAAACTAGACTTATGTTTCAACGGTGAGACTGGAATGTTTTAACAAAACAACGCAATTTTATGGGGAAAATTCATAAGCTAATTATCTAAAAATGACTCCTGAATTAATCTACAAAATTTTAAGGGCAGTTACTTAAAATGACTAAGAGTTTTTGCTTCAGTTTACAGCTCTATCCTGCGGCTGAGAGACTAATTGAGCCCTGAAATACGGGCCATATTCAATTGTAATTTAATTGTTAGGACATCACGTTTTAACCCAGGAAATAGGAGAAATAAGAGTCTCACTTACACACGGCCGTTGGTCCAAGTTCCGCGGGTCGGTACCGCTGGGTTTTGAAGTTAGGACGTCGGAGGAAGCTGCTGCAAGATGCCTCCTCACAGCCGTGGAAGTGTAAACTCAGCTGGGGGCTCTCCAGACAATGGCAGCAGTGGGTGGTCTGTCACAGAGCGGCGTGACAAGTCCTTTGAAAAAGAGTCCAAATTTGGGGTCTCTTGTAGTGGGATCGACCCGAAAACTGAAGAAAAATCTTCTCAGTCTCTGTTCTCTTTAACTAAGCAAATTAAAGGTCCACTTTAATGGCGTGAAAAGTCATTTAAAAAAAAGTGTTAGAAAAACATTTACTAGGATAAGAATGGCTTCTGAGGTGAAGGAAAAAGTTTGAGAATTTGATTCTCTAAAAAGGGACGAGCTCTAAAGAAAAATGGTTTCTCCTCAGTTTCCAGAATATAAGAAAAGATTTGACAAACACACAGAGAATAAAATAAAACTTCACAGGGCCTTGAAACGGTGGAATAAGATCTTCTTCTGAGGTCTAGATTACTATTCTGCTTCTTTAATCTGAATTTAGTTCCTAATCTTTCTCAAAATCTCTCTCTTCTTTCTGTGTTTCTAATTCTTAATTCTATTTCTAGCTAATCTTCCTGCCTGTTGTCTGATCTCTGACTTTTTTAAAACTCTTAACTGTGACGCCATGGCGACTGCAGCTTAACACTGAAGTTCTCAGACCCAATCCAGGATAAAACCTTGAATATCAAACTTAACGGATTTTTGGAGGAGTGAAAATCAAAAGACAAAATCATCATGTCTAAAGGAAAACAGAAGAAACTGAAATTCTCCAGGCCAGGACACGTATCGGCCGGAGAATCCGAACTGGAAGATCTCCGTTCAGAAGACGAGGAACTGGTGATAGCTAACAAAAGGGTTAGCCTGAAATCACTATTTGAGGAGCTACGACGATTTCGCCGAGATGTTACGGCCGAATTTCGGGAATTCAGAGAAGAATTGAAAAGGACAAACAGCAGAGTGGACCAGGCCGAGAACCGAATCTTGGAAACAGAGGATCGAATAAAAGTGCTCGAAGATTCTGTGCTAGACCTACGCAAAAGACAAGCAGCTATAGAGGCTAAGCTAACCGACCAAGAAGGAAAACAAAGAAGAGACAACATAAGAATTCATGGTCTGATAGAAGGAACCGAAAATGGTTTTAACTCAATGGCAGAATGCGTGGAATCCTTACTAAGAGAGAAATTGGATATTCCACAAACCACCGACTTGAAGATAGAAAAGGCACATCGTTCATTAGCCGCTAGGCCGGCGGCGGAAGCGCCCCCACGTTCGGTGTTGGTAAGATTTTCCAATTTCAAAATAAAACAAGAGGTTGTAAGACTGGCCTGGCAGAAAAAAGGATTTATGCACCAGGAGAGAAAAGTCTACGTGGAACACGATTACGCCCCGGAGGTCCTTAAAAAGCGCAGGGAATACAATGACGCGAAAAAGGTGTTAAGAGAGAAGAAATTGCGCTTTCAGACACCATTTCCTGCGAAGTTAAGGGTCTTCTACGGCGATGAAACGTGTCTCTATAATTCGGCAGAAGAAGCAACAGCTGACATGGCGAAAAGAGGCCTCCCGGTAACGGTATTTAAACCCGCCGCAGACCTGAGTGAGAAGATCAAAGCGCAAACATGGACAACACAAAGACCTTCAAAATCCACGGACCAGCAGCGGGAAACCCAGCACCAGAGCGTCGCGGATAAACTATCCGTTTTCAGGTTGGAATAGCGACCCTTTTTTTTTTTTTTTCTCTTGAATCAATCCGCACATCCAACCCCCCTCATACAAGGTAACAAACATTAAAGGAGATGCATATTCAGCATGTGGTAAAACATTTCATGGAACAATCATATTATTTGAAACAAATAAGTCTTTGTAATAAAAAAAAAAAAAACTTGTTAAAATAGAAATGTGACAATAATCCACATGTTCTCCTCATACTAACAAATACTGTTTTTGCGTGAATGTTTGATGTGATGGGGGTGGGAGGGTGCACACAATTTCACAGGGATTAGGCATAAAAGGAAAAAAAAAATCATTACAAGTTTGGATTGGGTTCTGAAACTCACGTTAAAAGCATGGGACTACTTTCAGTGGTAAGAGAGGGCCCTCAACACGTAACAGAGTTTGAGGAATTTCCCTCAGAGCCTTCACTCCATCAAGGCTCTTACAGGGTCTTTAAAAAGACCTCAGCTCAGGAAGTTCTTATGACAGCTTTTTGTTTTAAAGTTTTTTACACTATGTTCTTAATGTTTTTCTTGTTTTTAATGTTCTTTCAGTTTCTGAGTAGCACAAAAGAGGGCCACCACACAGTTATACTAAACAAAACAACACAATGGAGAAACAGGGTGTAACCAAAATAATTTCATATAATGTAAAAGGAATCCTGAATCCAGTTAAAAGATCCAAGATTCTAGGCAAAATGAAAAAAGACAAAGCAGGAATAATACTTTTACAAGAAACCCACCTAACAGACGTGGAACACAATAAACTCAGTAGACAAGGGTTTAAAATGATCTCTTCATCTTCATATAAATCAGGGAGGAGGAGGGGAGTAGCGACATTGATATCAACCAAAATTACATTTGAAAAAAAATCAGAACACAAAGATAAAGAAGGGAGATACAGTTTGGTAACTGGGCGGCTAGAGGGAGAAGATATCACCCTGCTGAATGTGTATGCTCCCCCAGGGGCTAACTGGAAATTTTATAAAAATGTATTCGACCTAATGATAACTAAAGCTCAAGGTTTAGTGATATGTGGTGGGGACTTCAATCTTAGACTGAATCCATACTGGGATGCTTCTGGTAATTCCCCACATCAAAATAACACCCAAAACAGGAAAACTCGGATGCTACTAAAAGAATTGGGAATCTGTGACGTGTGGAGGGAACTCAACCCCAGTGTAAAAGACTATACATTTTACTCAACTCCACATTCATCTTACTCAAGGATTGACTATTTTTTTATGTTTAATAGAGACATTGGAAGAGTAAAAACATGTAAAATAGGACTGATGGATCTCTCCGACCACAGTCCGATCTACATGGACTTAAATATCCAAAAATACACAAATAATACATTTTCTTGGAGGTTAAATTCAAATGTCCTGAAAGGACCATTGAAAGATGAATTGGAATCAGATATTCTCAGATATTTGGAAGATAACGATAATGGAGAAGTATCCCCTTTAATACTGTGGGATGCATGTAAAGCTGTAATAAGAGGAAAGATTATTGCAAAACTGGCAACCCAAAAGAAACTAAGACAAGAAAAACTATCCACATTAGAGTCAGAACTTAGGAACCTAGAAAAAGAACACAAAGGCAACACTCATTCTACTGACTCGCTCAAGATTAAGGAAATTAAAAACCAAATAAATGAGATCTACACAATAGAAATCCAGAAGAAACTTACATTTCTGAAACAAAAATACTATGAAGCAGGCAGTAAATCGGCAAAATTGCTAGCCTATAAATTGAGGAAACATCAAACAGAAAGAGCAATCTACAAAATTAGAGACCCAGTATCAAAGGAAATAAAATTCAGAATTCAGGATATTCTCAAAAACTTCGAGAATTACTATAAGAACTTATACTCCCACAAAAAACATAAAAACGCATCCGAGGCATTCCTAAACACATTAAACCTTCCCCAACTTACGGAGTCACAAAATAAAACACTACTGTCAGAAATACATCCTAAAGAATTGGAAAAAGCAATTATGAAACTTAAAGCTAACAAATCCCCAGGAGCTGATGGCTATACAGCAGAGTGGTACAAAACCTTTAAACAGCAACTATCTCCTCTCCTCCTGAAAACATTTAATTATGTCCTCCACACAGGGGAAATCCCCCCCTCCTGGAGAGAAGGGGTCATTGCAGTTATACCTAAACCTGAAAAGGATAAACTAGAGTGCTCCAACTACAGACCAATCAGTGTACTAAATCAGGACTATAAGCTTTTTACCATTATCCTTGCCAAAAGGTTAGAAAATATACTGACAGACCTAATTCATTTAGACCAAACAGGTTTTATAAGACAAAGACAGACACAAGACAACATTCGACGCACTTTACACATAATTCATCATATAAAAAAATATAACTTAAATGCAGTCATATTGGGATTAGATGCTGAAAAAGCATTCGATTCGGTTGACTGGTCTTTTCTATATAGAATCTTATCCAGTTTCAATTTTCATAACAACTTCATTAGAACTATACAGGCATTATATAAAAAACCAACAGCTAAAATAAGGATTAACGGTAATTTATCATCATCTTTTGAACTGGAAAGAGGATGTCGTCAGGGCTGCCCCCTGTCTCCACTGCTCTTTGCAATCTTCATAGAACCTCTGAGCCAATGGATAAGACAAAACCAAAAAATTCAAGGTATTACACTTGGTCAGAAGGAACATAAAATAGCACTCTTTGCTGATGACATTTTAATATACCTAGGGCAGCCGGACACTTCTTTACCAGAACTAACCTCAGTTTTTTCAGAGTATGGAGATTTATCGGGGTACAAATTAAATATGCATAAAACCCAAGTTTTAACATTCAACTATGACCCAAATCATTATTCACTAAGCAAACTCAAAACTAACTGGGAGTCGGAATCTATGAAATATCTGGGGGTCAATATCCCGAAACAACTCAACAAAATTATATCACTAAACTATGATCCACTGGTGACAAAAATAAAATCTGACCTAGCAAGATGGAATATGATACCATTCTTGGGTACTGCACAAAGAATTGAAGCAGTCAAAATGAATATACTTCCACGTCTTCTATACCTTTTCCAAACAATACCGGTAGAACCTCCCAAAAAAACATGGCAGGAGCTGGACAGAAGGATCTCAAGATTCATATGGCAGGGCAAGAGACCTAGAATCAGATATAGAACCTTACAGCTAAACAAAGACAAAGGTGGGCTCGCGCTGCCAAATATCAGGGACTACTTTAAAGCCGCACAAATTAAAACTTTAGTAGAGATATGTAACCCAGTCTACACTGCACAATGGAAGGAGATCGAATGCCAAATAACAAGTGACATCCCCCTACAGGCGATAATGGGGAACAATGTCTTACCTAAGCTTTTGAATAACACTAACCCGTGGATAGAGACCCCTCTAAAAATTTGGTTTAAGATAGTCAGAGAGAATCAAACTAAAGAGCCCTATCGACTTCTGCAATGGATCGCCTATGATCAGGACTTTACTCCTAATAAAACAGACACCAGATTTAAAAAGTGGAAGGAGAAAGGGCTGATAAAATATTACGATTTTTTTAAAGGGCAAATCTTAAGAAGTTTTGAAGATTTGAAAAAACAAGGCCTAATAAATCAAGACCTTTACAGGTTCTTCCAGCTTAGACACCACATAAACAATATACTTAAAAAGGAGGTTTTGGAAAGGGCCCAGTCAGGTGTTCTGAAGGTCTTCTTAATGGCATATAAAGGGATCCCAGGGATCAGATACATTTCTAAAACATACCAAGGTCTTCAAGACTTAAAAGGAGACAACACATCTTATATAAAAGAGAGATGGGAAAAAGAGGGGAATTTCACTTTACAACTGGAAATATGGGAAAAGCTAAATAAACAGCAATGGAAAAGTACCTCATCCCTGCAGTGGAGAGAATTTGGATGGAAAAACTTGGCAAGATTTTTCAGAACACCTGCACAAAACAAATTTACCCATAAGGGATTGAACTGTTGGCGCTTGTGTGGTGAAAAGACTGCAAATCATTTTCATGTGTTTTGGTCATGCCCAGTTATCCACCAATATTGGACCAAGGTACAGACAATATTGGGGAAAATATTCAAAATTACAGTTCCCTTTTCTTTTGTAACTTTGTATTTGGGTTTACTACCGGACTCACTGGAAAGACGAGGAGAAAAATACTTATTCAATGTTTTAATATTGGCAAGCAAAAAAGCTCTAACTAAAAAATGGATGTTGAAGGACTGTCCTACACCTGAAGATTGGACTAACGTGATCCAAGACATTTACTCGATGGAAAAGTTGACATTCGCACTGAGACAGGACATGGATGTGTTCATGAACTTTTGGCAACCCTGGACCGCATATGTGTCTTCCATTAGATCTAATCTTTGACAAATACCATTTCAATGATGGTCCCACTCTTTGTTCCAACACTACTCAGATGCTCTTTTATCTTTATTTACTTACTTTTTCTTTTTGTTTGTTTTTACAGGTTTGTTTGTTTGTTTGTTTTTTTGTTTTGTTTATTTGTTTTTTGTTTTTTTTTTCTCTTTAATTTCACTTTTTCTTTCACTTTAAAAAAAAGGGGGGTGTTGTAAGAATTAATCTTCCAATGTTGTCAAATATCAGAAAATAAGGGAACATGTGATGAAAATGTAAACACTGCATTGCTGTAACGACCTGTATACCCTTTACAAAAACTTAAATAAAAAAAAAAAAAAAAAAAAAAAAAAAAACTCTTAACTGTGCTGTGACTCAACTGTTAACCCTGTTTTTCCTCTGTCTTTTTTTCATGTGTACTCAAATCTAACTTCTGTCTTTTAAAGTTACCTCGCCGGGTCGTAAAACTGATGAGGTCAGTCGTCAAACGACCAATCTACTCTTTCAGAATCAGTTTGAAATGGCTGTTATCCAATGTGAAAACATTTCTTTGTTTGAGAGCAGCCAACCAAATGGAGACACCATCCCATGAATTTTCAGAGGGAAAAATCAACAGTCAGTTCTTATAAGATAAATGCTCAATATAAAATCTAACTAAATTAAATGACTTGGCTAATATATGGTGATCATGCATTTATACCATTACTCCAATAACACTCATGAATATAACATTTCTTATACATAATTATAATACATGCATTCACATTTAGATCAAGATTAGAACAGCAGAACATGCAGCAAACCATGGTTGGTGATAAGGGGGATGATTTTCAGTGTCCTTAGGATCCAGGATAAGCTGAAAGAAACTTAATATTTAGAACAAATTAAAAGTCATCCTACGTACTGAAAACACATTCCGTAGGTATCCGCTAGGAGGTACTGTTGAGCTGTAGATGATTTCCTTAGTATCTGGCGAAGGCCTGGACAGCATAGGCTATAAAACCGTCAGATTAAGTGGTTTATGACTCTTTTAAAAACATTGGTTTCCTGTGAAAAGGTACGTTATCAAATGCAGTGTTCATGTTGAGAGGTCTGGTCTCCTGAGTTTTATGTTCCTTTGAGCCTTTAAAAGCAAACTCTGATCCTTACAATCTCTGCAAGCGGCAATTGTTTACATTGGGGTCCTGGGAAAGCAAGCATCTTTGGTCAGGTCTGGAAGAAGCCTGCATGAGTCAGCAAAAAGCCAGTGATATTCCTGAGAAGGCAGAAAGGTGATATTCCTGTGTAATGAATAAATTGAAATTCCTGTAAACTGGAGAGAAGTGATCTTGTCTTGGTTTTGAGGAGGACGATGATGCTACACCTGATAGGTTCCTTCTCAGGCAGTGAAGCAAAGGCTCTATGGCGAGGGAGTACAGCATCCCTGAGAGAGGGCAGCCCTGCCGAACCCCCCTCTGGACTTTTAAAGGGGCAGACAGGCCCCCATTTATCTTCAGCACACTCTCAATGTCACTGTACAAGACCCGTATCCTGGCTATGAAGCCTGGGCTGAACCCAAAAGCAGCTAAAACTGTCCATAAATATTGGTGTTCAACCCGGTCAAACGCCTTTTCCTGGTCAATTGAAATCAAACCAGTTTCTACCGCCAATGAACCAGAGACCTCCAAAACATCCCGAATTAAAGTGACGTTGTCACTAATCAGCCTGCCAGGCACACAGTAAGTCTGGTCTACATGAATGAGCTCGCTCATCACCTTTCTCAGTCTTCGGGCCAGAGCTTTTGAAAGAATCTTATAGTCTGTGCAGAGCAGAGAGTCTGGCCTCCAGTTCTTTAGGCTCTGTAGGTCCCCTTTTTTCGGCAACAGTGTGATGATGGCCCTCCTGCAGGTCGTGGGTAGGGTCCCCCTTTCCAAGCTATCTTGGAGAACCTCCAGCAGGTCTGGACCAAGCAGGGGCCAGAATTCCTTAAAAAAGTCCACAGAGAGACCATCTATGCCTGGTGATTTTCCATTCTGGAGGCTCATTAGCGCCGTATGCAGCTCAGACAGAGACAGTGGAGCATCCAAGCCGGCAACAAGGTCCTCTGAGAGCACTGGAAGACCATCAAGGAAAACCTGGCCCAGTGACGTGTCTCCCCTCCACTCTGCTCTAAACAATTTACTGTAAAAGCTAGCAGCGTATTTCCTGATGTCTGCTGCTGTGGAGATTGTTCTCCCGTCATTGTCCAACAAAGAGTGAATAAGTTTTCTCTGTCCATTTTTCCCCTCCAGTCCAAAAAAGTACTAGGAGGGCGAGTCCATCAGAGCTACATCCATGTAGCGTGAGCAGACCAGAGCACCCTGTGCGGTGACCCCTAGCAAGCTAGCCAAGGCTGACCTTTTTGACTTGAGAGCCTCTAAGTGCTCTTGTTTTCCTGTAGAACTGAGCAACTCCTCTAGCTCTACCACCTCAGTCTCCAGAACTTTCAAGGATTGGGTCAAGCTACGAGTGACATTTCGAGTGTACTGTTGGCAGAGCTGTTTTATCTGTGCCTTACCAAAATCCCGCCACATTTGGAGAGAACTAAAAGAGGGTTTTTGTTCCATGTGTGACTTCCATACATCATGAAAAACCCCTTTAAAAAACACATCATTTAAAAGTGTATTGTTAAAATGCCAAAAAGCACTCTTACACTTTACATTTTCAATAAATACAGAACAAAACAGCAGGCAGTGATCAGTGAAACCAACAGGACAGATACAACTATTTTTAAAAACACTCATTTGATGTTTAAAACCATAAAAATGGTCTAACCTAGCCATAGATAAAAGGTTATCTTTAGCATGGCTCCAGGTGTACTGCCTCTGATCCCCATGATGTGATCTCCACACATCAGCCATTTCATGTGCTTTCACCAGTTCCCTCAGCCTATTGGCAGAAGCAGGGTGAGGCTCCTGATGGTTCCTGTCTAGTCTGTGGTTTAATGTACAGTTAAAATCACCCCCCAGAAATAAAAAACTATATGGATTACAGGACCTAACCGTGTCCGATAGCACATCAAAGACCCTGATCCTCTCTGCCCTCTGTGTTGGCACATACACGTTTATAAAAACAAAGTTCACGTTTTCAAACTGTACCTTTAATAAGAGGAAATGACCTTTCACCACCTCTTCTACCTCATAAGAGACAGGCACACAACCCCTAGAGAAAAGTACAGCCACCCCCCCACTGCTATTGGATTTGTGGCTAAAAAAAATGCAGCCATCCCACTCTTTTCTCCACTTGCTCTCAATGTCTACAGAGCTGTGAGTCTCCTGGAGCATCAGCACGTCAAGTTTCTTTAAATTAAAAAGCTTGTATAAAGAGGCCCTTTTTACATCGTCCCTGGCCCCATTAATATTGAGAGTGCCAATTCTAAGGCAGGGCATTAAAAAGGATAAAAATAAGGTACAGTAAAAAAACACACACATAGCATAAAAGGGAAGAAACAAACTAAGAGTCAACATGACTGTTAGTAATTTGTGGTTTCAGTTTAACAACCAGTTTCTTTAAACGATATATTTCCTGATCAGTGAAAGTCTCATTCCCATCATTCAGTTTCATAAATTTGCGAGCTGATGCCATGAATAACTCCAGATCTGGAAAGTAATTTTCCACTTTCACAGCTCTGCTCCCCTTAGTCACCTGGAGAAATTTCCTAATCTTGGTAAAACAATAGGAGCTTTGCTCCTCCTGCGTCTGCATCAGTTCAGACTCAGCTCCACTTTCGTCAGAAGCGCTCTCATCCAGTAATTCTAAACTCCCAACCCTACTAGATTTAGCAGAGCTCTGCAAGTTTTCAGCACTTTTTCTTTTTTGTGCAGCTTTAAAAAGATCCTCTTCAACAAAACTACATTCCTGCATTTCTTCGTGAACTGCAACGTTTGTCATGCAGTGTTTGCTCTGTGTGTCCGCTACAGCCTCAAACCGCTCCTCCCCCGCCTGCAAAGTCTGTTTATTCACGTTCCTTCTTTTAACTGCACTCATTTCGCCCTCCACCTCTTTACTCCGGGTGACAGGCTCGTCACAATGATCAGAGCTACCGCCAGACAGAAATTCCCCACCATCACTGTTTGGGGGGCAACTACCGCGCCCGCCGCGGCCACCCCAGCAGAGGCGGCCCCGGCCGCCCCAGCACAAGCAGACGTGGATGCCCCCGCAGAAGCAGAAGCAGAAGCAGATGCGGCCATGGCCGCAACCGCGGCAGCAGCCGCGACCACCCCAGTAGAAGCGGGCGCCGCAGCGACATCCGCCGCACCACATGCAGCGCTACCCTCTGGACCACCAGAAACAGCGGCGTCACCTTTCTTACCGCCAGTGCTCTTTGTGTTCGCCTTTTCAGGACATGATTTAATGAGATGGCCCTCTGCACCACACGCAAAACACCTCATGGTTTCAGATGTTGCAAATACCAAGTAGCTAAAGCCGTCAATCCTAAAGTTAAAAGATGCGTTCAGTTCAGCAGAGCTGTCTTTTAACACCATGAAACACTGCCTCCTGTGACATATAACATGCTTCAGCAGGGGTGATTTACTACCCAGAGAGACCATTCTGATAGGGGAAACAACTTGGCCAAAATGGGACAATTCTCTTATCAGCTGATCATTTTTAATGAAAGGAGGAGCGTTTGAGATGGTGATCCTCCTAGACGGGTTCGCCAGCGGAAAAACGGGAGTAAAAGTGTCATTTATGACCACTCCCTGTGCCACCACCTGATCAGCTTTTTCAGTGGAATCCAGAAAGATCACAATTGCGCTGTTCATCCTCGATGCTGACTTTATACCGTCATGCCCAACCACCTGTCCTACAGCGAGGCCGGCCTCCTCCACAGAACAGGGAACTGTCGGGAGGATTCTCACGCCATGTCGCCGGGTCAAGCGCTCAAACTCCACACCACCATCAAACACCGGCATAATGCCGGCCGGGAAAAACAGGCAGCAGAAGCTACCGTTCCCCGACACACTCACCCCAACACTCACACCCCAGCACACACACACTCAACCCACTATATTAAACACACACACCTCAAACACACACGATAGAGAAAAGTTAGAGAAAAACAAAGTTTAGAGTACTCACTCGACACCACTCCACACCCCTGCTCCCACAAACGCTCACGCATGCGCACGAGAGAGAGAGAGAGAGAGAGAGACCCAAACTGGGAAATTCCAGATAAGATACAGACAAGATATTTTGTCTTTGGATCACAATGGCAGCAATTTCTTCTTCTTCTTTTAGATTTGATTGGCAGTTGGCAACCCGCTTACAGATGCATTACCGCCACGTACTTGGTGTTGTTCACAACATTATAAGTTCTATAGAACACATGAAAATCAGCAGCAATTTCATCTCAAGCTGTAATGGATTTGAGAATCCAGAAGGGAAACCTCTTGTGTGATGAATTTAAAACTGAAGATGTCTTGGGACAATGTGGATTTGGTGTTGTAACCAGATGCCAAAACATTAAAAATGGAGAGAAGGTAGCGGTGAAAGTGATGAGAAAGACTGCCCAAGTTAGGAGAGAAATTATCATTTTGAAGACGATTCGATTCGTAGACAGATACACCCAGACAATCCACACTTTGTAAAGTTCTATGGATATTTCAACAATAACAACCAGACGTGCCTTAAGTTTGAATTACTGGACCAGAGCCTTGGCTATTTCCAGGCAGAACAAAACTTCCTTCTGGTTCCAGTGATTCACCAGCTTGTCAACATGGTCAACCACCTGAAATCACTGGAAATTATACATGCTGACTTAAAATCATTAAACATAATGATTGTAAATCGACATGAAAGGCCATTAAGAGTTAAAATTATTGATTTTGGTTTGGCCATGAAGCATTCTCAAGCTAAACCTAGTAAGTATGTGGCAACCGCTTCATACATGGCTCCAGAAGGTTTAGTTGGTGGTAGGCCGTGGATATGTGGGCAGTGGGTCTGGTTGCTGCTGAGCTAGCCACAGGAAGGAAAATATACCCAGGTAAAATAACATACGAAGTAATGCACAATATTGTGTTCACTCAAGGTCTGCCTCCTGATTCACTTCTGGACCATGGCTTATTTACCCATCACTTTTTCAAGAAAGCCAGACCTTTCAGGACTGCAAACACAACAAAACAAAAGTGGGTGTTAAAAAACACTCAAGAGATTATGTCGAAGACCGGAGAAACACCACTGGACAGGAGAGCGGTAAAACTACGCTGCTTAGATGACATGGAAAGCCAGATGAGTAAAATGAATACACAGCATAATGCTAAACATTTACTGCTGGATTTGATTAAACACATGCTTCACTTAGATCCATCAAAGAGAATCACACCCCATGATGCCCTAAAACATCCCTTATTCCAAAAGCTGCCTCAGGTCTCTGAGACTAAAACACAATCCCTTAAAGGCAAAGAGGGTGCACTTTGGGATCTAAAAATATGCAACAGACAACTGGGTCACATGGAAGAGCCAATCAAACAACTTCAGGATGAGAAACAGCTTCAAGAGAAGGACCTTCAGGCCAGAATAAAAGATTTAGTGCACGCAAATGTGATGCTAAAACTGAGAAACGAACAACTCCAAGGAGAATTTCAAACTAAAGACTATGAGAAAAGATCTCTGAAAAAGACCAGCAGAGACCTGGAAAAGTTGAATTATGAAATGGTGGAGGAGAGCAGGCAGTTAAGAGAAGAAAAGAACTCTTTACTGTCAAAAAACAAAGCCTTCAAAAACAGAATTAAGAACCTTCAGAATCAGAAAGATCTAGAGGAAAATCATCTTCAGGAAAAAGTTAGACATTTGGAAGAATGGAATAAAAATCTCCTTGACCAACTCCACAACATAGAGCAGGAGAAGACATCTCCAGAAGAAAGAATCAGAGACTTGGAGAAGATGAATGACAAACTGGCAGACAAAAATGAAAAACATCTGCAACAAGCTGAAGACTTAATAAAGACAAAGAAGTGCCTTGATGAAAGAAACAAAGTTTGGGAAGAAACTTATAAAAAGACAGAAGACGACAACAGAAATGTGAAGGAGTTGATGGAGCAGTTAAAAAAAAGAAAATAATTCTGTAACAATATGTGATTAATAATTATGATCAGCCATAGAAATTATTTACTTTGTATTAATGTATTGGGACCTGAGATGATCTCTGGGTCCACACACACATACACACGTGGACAAAATTGTTGGTACCCCTCTGTTAATGAAAGAAAAACCCACAATAGTCACAGAAATAACTTGAATCTGACAGAAGTGGTAATAAATAAAAATTCTATGAAAATCAACCAATGAAAATCAGACAATGCTTTTGAATTATGGTTCAACAGAATTATTTTAAAAAACAAACTCATGAAACAGGCAGGGACAAAAATGATGGTACCCTTTACTTAATATTTTGATGCACAATCTTTTGAGGCAATCACTGCAATCAAACGATTTCTGTAACTGTCAATGAGACTTCTGCACCTCTCAGCAGATATTTTGGCCCACTCCTCATGAGCAAACTGCTCCAGTTGTCTCAGGTTTGAAGGGTGCCTTCTCCAGACGACATGTTTCAGCTCCTTCCACAGATGTTCAATAGGATTTAGATCGGGGCTCATAGAAAGCCACTTTAGAATAGTCCAATGTTTCACTCTTAGCCATTCTTGGGTGTTTTTAGCTGTGTGTTTTGGGTCATTATCCTGTTGCAAGACCCATGACCTGCGACTGAGACCAAGCTGTCTAACACTGGGCAGCACATTTATCTCTAGAATACCTTGATAGTCTTCAGATTTCATTGTACCCTGCACAGATTCAAGACACCCTGTGCCAGATGCAGCAAAGCAGCCCCAGAACATAACAGAACTTCCTCCATGTTTCACAGTAGGGACAGTGTTCTTTTCTTGGTATGCTTCATTTTTGTGTCTGTGAACATAGCGCTGATGTGCCTTGCCAAAAAGTTCCAGTTTTGTCTCGTTTGTCCATAGGACATTCTCCCAGAAGCTTTGTGGCTTGTCAAAATGCAGTTTGGCAAATTCCAGTCTGGCTTTTTTATGATTTGTCTTCAACAGTGGTGTCCTCCTTGGTCGTCTCCCATGAAGTCCACTTTGGCTCAAACAACGACGGATGGTGCGATCTGACACTGATGTACCTTGACCCTGGAGTTCACCATGAATGTGTTTAGAAGTTGTTCTGGACTCTTTTGTTACCATTCGTATTATCTGTCTCTTCCATTTTTCATCAAGTTTCCTCCTGTGGCCACATCCAGGGAGGTTGGCTACAGTCCCGTGGATCTTAAATTTCTGAATAATATGTCCAACTGTAGTCACAGGAACATCAAGCTGCTTGGAGATGGTCTTATAGCCTTTACCTTTAACATGCTTGTCTATAATTTTCTTTCTAATCTCCTGAGACAACTCTCTCCTTTGTTTCCTCTGGTCCATGTTTAGTGTAGTACACACCATGTCACCAATCAGCACAGTGACTACTTGTCACCCTTTAAATAGGCCGACTGACTGATTACAAGTTTGTAGACACCTGTGATGTTAATTAGAGGACACATCTTGGTTGAACATGTCCCTATGGTCACATTATTTTCAGTCTTTTCTAGGGGTACCATCATTTTTGTCCAGGTCTGTTTCATGAGTTTGTTTTTTAAAATAATTCTGTTGAACCACAATTCAAAAGCATTGTCTGATTTTCATTGGTTAATTTTCATAGAATTTTTATATATTACCACTTTTGTCAGATTCAAGTTATTTCTGTGACCACTGTGGGTTTTTCTTTCATTAAGAGAGGGGTACCAACAATTTTGTCCACGGCTGTAAACAGTTAATAAAACACTCGTGGGGGCACCAGCTCCTATCTCTAAGAAGCAATTTAATCTTTAATTTCACTTCATACCTGTTTAATCACTCAATAAATTAATTAATAATCAGTCTCAAAATTTCAGTGAATTTGATACTGGGGACTTTGACCAGACTCAGAATGAAATAAATTCTCAACAACTTCTCTCATTTTCACATATTTATTAAATGAAAGGATGGTTAAAAGACATTGCAATGATTTTTATTAACCAAGAAATTAAACTTGTAAATGATAGATTAACAATGTACACATTTGCAGAACCAGGGTTAAACTGTAATATGAATTTAGATCAGTTTGAGTTAACAGATTATGGAAAACAACGCAAATTTATGGGGAAAATTAAAGTAATTATATGGAAAATTCTGGATTGCTCTTAAGAAAATAAAAACAGAATTTTAATGAAAAGAGGACTTATGTTAATGATTCCTTAATTTGCATCTGATTAGATATCAAATTATTATCGAACCTCAGACGTTTAATTCAGCAGATGAATAAAATTGCAGCTCACGTGACTCCTGGTGTAATGGTCGGTTTCCTCTCGGTAGCGTTCTCAGCTCAAGATTTCGTGGATGTTAAGGGGAAATATCTGCCCGCAGATATTTCAGGGTCCACAGTTCAACCTTTATAGTCAAGCAGTCAACAAGGCTGGATTTTGACTGTATGACTCACAGTTGGAGCTTAGGTCGAACAAAGATGGCGATGATAGTTTCTTCAGTGCTTGGTAAAGAGGCTGCGTGTCCTTCTTCCTCTTCTTTGGCAAACGGCTTCCCAGAGGAATTCAAGAATAATTCAAAATATCCAATCCGATAGCAAATCAAAAGAGTTTCGGACTTTAGATAAAAGAACTTCTGGTGTGGGAATGGTCAATATAAATTTATAAAAATAAAGTCAAGATTAAAACTTAAATTAAAATTAAAATGGTGGTTTTACAGAAAGCTTAACAGGAAAAAACTATAAAAATAAAGATGTCTAGGATTGGTGTTTTTAACTCCTAATTAGAATTGAGCTCAAGAAAGGAAAAAGATTAATTCCTAGGTGTTTAAAGAAAAACCAGAAAGACATGTGGGAGAAGGCTTCTTTGTTCGGCTGTCTTTGTTCTCCCGAAAAGATCTCTGCTGTGTAGACAAGACAATGGGACCAGAGACAAAAGAGTAAAAAAGAGAATGGAGAGATGACGCAGCTCCCTTTTATCTGTGGAGAATTTTCACGAGCCTCCGTGATTGACAGGAGCCCCTAGCCATTAGCCTTCCTTCGTGGGTGGGTTTTATGAACTTTAGTCCAGTGAGCAAACAGTCTTTTGTCTGAACCTAAAGAAAGCTGTTGTCAAGCAGGGATTGGCTGCGGTAGGTCACATGATTTGAGAAACTTTTTTTTACAAATCTTATACCTGTCTTAAAACTGGAATATTCATCCATACACTTATGTATAAACTCTAACCTATTTCAGTGTCCATGCAACTTATAATTGGTGCTTCTAAATTAACATGCAAGAATAAACACTCATTTAAACATTTTAGCATGCACATATTTAAATTAAGGATTAATAGATTTCAAACCCAACAGACTGTTCACATCAAACAGAGCCCATTTGCTTTTCATGGTGTCCTGGAAAAAAGAGAAATGTTGAGAAGTGAGTCTTAAAGATGGGGTTAAAAGGTTTGCTGGTTAAATCCAGCATGTCCCAGAGTTGCCAGTAGAGGGCAATGTTGAGCTGTGGATCTTTGTGGGCCACCGGCCCACACCACCCACACCACCGGAGTGGTGGCTCAGTTGGTAAAGCATCCGCTCCACACCCGGGAGGCAGGGGTTCAAATCTAACTAACTAACCTACACTTATATAGCTCTTTTCTAGTCACAAAGACCACTCAAAGCGCTTTCACTAGTACTAACCCTCTATTCTAAGGGCCTATAGGAGACCGATATCTAGGGACAATTTAGAACAACCAGTTAACCTAACATGCATGTCTTTGGATTGTGGGAGGAAACCGGAGCCCCCGGAGTAAACCCACGCAGCACAGGGAGAACATGCAAACTCCACACAGAAAGGTTCCAACCCCTGCCAGCCTGGGGATTCGAACCAGGAACCTTCTAGCTGTAAGGCAACAGTGCTAACCACTGCACCACCGTGCTGCAAGTGGAACTTCCTGCCGTCCAGCTTGGTGCTCAGCAATAATGGAATGGAGGAGGGAAATTTGTGGCGGCGCCTTGCATGGCAGCGGCCCTCTGATTCTACACTTGGGGTGTGTGTGTGATTAACACAGTAGATAGGTAAAACACAGTCTCGTTCTACTGTACATGATTGGTTGTACAGATGAATGACAATAAAGGGTGATTTATTTTTTTTAATTTGACGTACTCCAGAGTTCTGTTCTATGTCTCCACGTTTTATGGGCCATAAAGTCGAAAAGGAAGTGCATTAGGGTGAATTCCTTAAACTGGTTTTAACAAAGGAATATGAGTTCAGCTGTGGCCTGGGGTAAAAGAGCAGTTCCTGGCTGTCCTTTTCCTGGGTGAAACAATGTCTTTAAGCTGAAGAATAATTCTATTGATGAGCCAAAGTGAGATGATGCTACAACTCTCTGGTGGCAAAGACTACAGCTTTGGAAGAAGGAAACAAGAAAATTAGAGAGGAGAAGCTTCTATGGGAAAATAATCTAAATGACAAAGTTAACCTGTTGAACTCTGTTCAATTTCCCTAAAAATGCCTAAAAATAACATACCCAAAGTAAATCAAAAGCTGTTCTTCAACCCTTTGCAGTATCTTCATGGGGTTGGTCTCATTTAAAAGAAAACACTCTGAATTTTTTGGCAAAACAGTCATAATCTCTCTAAGTGCTCCTGCCACTGAGTAACAGTCATCTAAACATACTGAATTTGAAGAAAATAAAGTTCGCCTGGGTGGTTTTTTTAGATACAAATTTTTGCAAATACTGTAACACACAGCTGTCAGATACTGGCTGGAAAATGCAACAGAAATGTAGAACCAAGTGTTATCAAGCTGAGGTCAAAATTTTGTAACAATACCACAAAAATGAATATATTACACAGCTTTTTTTTCTCAGGTTGTTCCCAGGCATTTTTGAACTGTGCCAAACTGTGCCATTTGGCACAGTTTGGAAAAACGTCTATAACTTTTGAATGCTTCAACATAGAAGCTTCATCTTAGGCTCTAATGAAAGGTGACACTCAGGGCTATCTTGTTAGATATACAGAAACACTGTCAGTAGTAATGATGCAGAGAAAATGAAGTTTAAATTATAAACACGCTTTACTGAACAAAAATGTCAGTATACAAAACATACTATTTACAAACAAATGTGAATATGAAGTCCTTTATATGTTATTGGCAATATGCCAGTTATTGTAACAGTCTCAGTTTGGGATCAAACAGAGAGGCACATCACAGGTGGACCACTTGAGTGGTGTCTTTTTACAGCAGTGCCCGCATAGTGCCCGTCCATTTGTGCGGTGCCCTGAGATAAAGACAATCCTGTGATGTGCAGTGGGTGTAGAATGAGGTGGTGAGGGTGTGGCTGATCGAGAGCGCACCTGTGCCAGCTGCTTAGCAAGGGTCTCCCGAAATACCTTCTGTCTCAGTGGCTTCTCTCCTCTTCCAGAGGCGAGTGCCTTGTGGAGGATGTAGGCATTGACGATGACAATGTCCATGAAGTGGTAAAAAAAAGCTCTTATACCACTTCATGGTCTTATGGAGAGCACTGTAGTTGCCTATCAGGGCATCTGATAGGTCCACTCCACCCATGCACCTGAATGGACAAAAAAACATAATTTTTAGAATAAAAGGAAAAAAACACTTCAATATATACTGTATTACTCAAGCCAATTGTTACATTTTCAAATCATTACATACCTGTTGTAGTCCTTTACGCAAGGCGGCACGGAGAGTACTCGTCTGGCACCCACTCCTCACCAGAGTCTTCATCTGAAGTTTGTCTATTATGTGAAAATAAAAAGTCATTTACAAAGTTCAATTTTTATTTTTCACTATTCTCCTATTTTCCCAGAGTTCACATACACAGCACAGTTCCTGTTTTATTTACAAGAAAAAATAGCCTAAAGTGCAATAAAAATTATACTAAAATTTTATCACATTTCTAGAGGGTAACAAACACATTTTTAGGTGGCATGCTCCTTTGTGTGACACACAAAGGACCATGCCACGTAAAAAATGTGTGGCCTTTTTTTACAAGAAAAAATAGCCTACAGTGCAATAAAAATTATACTAAAATATTATTACATTTCTAGAGGGTAACAAACAACCCCCCACACACATACACACAAAGAAACATGCCACGTAAAAAATGTGTGGCCTTTTTTTATAAGAAAAAATAGCCTACAGCGCAATAAAAATTATACTAAAATATCTGCAATGTAGAGGATAACAACCCCCCCCCCCCCCCCCACGCTACAGAGGAACTCGGCACACAAAAAAACTTGTGGCCATGAGGGACCGCTGTAATTACCGATCAGTCAAAAGTTATTTTATTACTATTTTCATCAATAAAGAATAATTTAGCTTATAACACATCCACAACAGCAGTGTCGTTGGCGAACATCTGTTGTCGAAGTTCCTCATTGTCAGACGAACATGAAGCTGGTCCGATTGTTACTGACTCGTGGTTCTGGTCACCCGAACCGATCAAACCATCTCCGCTTCCATGCTTGCGGTTTTTGCGAACCATTTTTCAAAACAAATAAGAACAGTAGTAATAAAAAAAGACTGGCTAATGGCTAAGAGTGGCTAATGCTACTGTTACGCACAAGTCTCAATGTGAGTCACCCAGCAGCTTAGGCAAAATAGATTTTACGCACAGGGACGCACGTGTTTTAACGGCAATATAAACACATAACAAAGGCATGTCAGGTATTGTTGAATTCAGAATTTCATTGGCTAAACGACACGTCAATCGTCGAACTTCTCTGCTTCAACTGGCTCGTTGTATTCGCGGTCGTTGGTAGGCAGGTCCTTCTTGCTAGGTTTTCAGTCATTGGTTCTTCAAGGTTTCAGAAACCCAATTCAAGGCTCTTATTAGTCGAATGAGAGGTCAATCAAATCTAAACCAATCAAACACTCCTTTGGCTTTCTGTTCACGGCTGTGTCTGTACTGGAAGAACGGAAATGCAGCTTTTTTTTTTTCCAGTGCACACTGAGACGCACTACGACGCCGAGACGTGACCGCCCGCGGAATCCCCGAGTTCAGCTGGTTAAATGTCTAGAGGACACAAAGGCCAAAGTCATGCTGACAAATTGTGAATTTGTCAGCATGACAAAGACGTGGAGCAGGAGAAAAATTCTCTGGAAGAGAAAATCAGAGACTTGAAAAATTCCCATGACAAACTGGCAGACAAAAACTAAAAAAAAAAAACATCTGGAACAAGCCAAAGATTTAATAAAGACAAAGAAATATCTTGATGAAAGAAACAAAGTTTTGGAAGAAACATAAAAAGACAGAAGACAACAGAAGTGTGAAGGAATTGATGGAGCAGTTAAAAAAAGAAAACTCTCTGGTGGCAAAGAATACAGCTTTGGAAGAAGGAAACAAGAAAATTAAAGAGGAGAAGCTTCTATAGGAAAATAATCTAAATGACAAAGTTAAATGTCTAGAGGACGCAAAGGCCAAAGTCATGCTGACAAATTGTGAACTCCGTGAGCAACTGAAAGACATGGAGCATGAGAAAAAATCTCGAAGAGAAAATCAGAGACTTGGAATATTCTCATGACAGAATGGCTGAAGAAACCAAAAAATATCTGCAAGAGTCCACAGAGACCAACAAAGATCTAAAGGAAATCTGCCAACATTTGAAACAGACTTACACAAAAACAGAAAAGGACAAAAGAAATATGAAGGAGATGCAGGACCATTTAAAAGAGAAATATAACGCTCCACTGGCCAGCCTTCCAACAAAAAAGAAACTTTTCCAAGGTTTCAGGTTGAAGAAAAAAGAGAAGACGGAGAAGAAAAAGAGAGAAACAAAGGAGCAGAATGAAACCACAGAAGAGCTTCAGGAAATACAGGACAAGACAAAAAAGAAGCGCTTCCTTTTCTTTTTCAGAAACAGAGTCCATCCTCCTCTCTGGCTTCCCAGAGGCAAAGTCATCTGTGATGGAGTAGCCTCGTCACTGACTGCAGGCATACAAACACTCATACAGACGGCTATATGCACACTCACCTACACAACTATATACAGATGCATCTCAAAAAATTAGAATATCATGAAAAAGTTAAATATTTTTTGTCACTCATTTCAGAAAGTGAAACCCATTATATAGATTCATTACACATAGAGTGACATATTTCAAGTGTTTATTTATTTTAATTTTGATGATTATGCTTACAGCCCATGAAAACCCTAAATTCAGAATCTCAAAAAATTAGAATATTGCATAAAATTAAATTAAAAAATAGCTTTTTAATACAAATGTGGACCGACTGAAAAGTATGTCCATGTAAACACTCAATACTTGGTCGGGACTCCTTTTGGATTAATTACTGTATCAATGTGGCGTGGCATGGAGGTGATCAGCCTGTGGCACTGCTGAGGTGTTATGGAAGCCCAGGTTGCTTTGATAAAGAGTTTCAGCTCGTCTGCATTGTTGGGTCTGGTGTCTCTCGTCCTCCTCTTGACAATACTCCATAGATTGTCTATGGGGTTTAGGTCAGGAGAGTTTGCTGGTCAATCAAACACAGTGATGCCATGGTCATTAAACCAGGTTTTGATACTTTTGGCAGTGTGTGTGGGGTGGGGGGGCAAGTCCTGCTGGCAAATGAAATCAGCTTCTCCATAAAGCTTGTCAGCAGAGGAAAGCTTGAAATGCTCTAAAATTTCCTGGTAGACAACTGCGCTGACTTTGGTCGATAAAACACAGTGGACAAACACCAGCAGATGACGTGGTTCCTCAAATCATCACTGACTGTGGAAACTTCACACTAAACCTCAAGCAACTTAGATTCTGTGCCTCCACTCTTTCTCCAGACTTTTGGACTTTGATTTCCAAATGAAATGCAAAATTTACTTTTATCTGAACAGAGGTCATCTGCTGGTGTTTGTCCACTGTGTTTTATCAAGACCAAAGTCAGTGCCGTTGTCTACCAGGAAATTTAAGAACACTTCATGCTTCCCTCTGCTGACAAGCTTTACAGAGAAGCTGATTTCTTTTTCCAGCAGGACTTGGCATCCCGCCGTCGTCGGCCTCCGTCGATCTTTGATGACCATGGAAGAGAATCCTAAACGTCTACTCTGCTGGAACAGCACCGCCTGTGGCTGAACAGGCCGATGCGCGAATGGCAGTCCCTGTCACACAGGTCGCACTTGTGGGTGGTTTCCGTGTTGCTGGGTCTGTGGCGGTTCTTCCTGCGGGTCCTTTTTTCATCTGCTGCAGCAGTCAGTCTCTCTTCACCCGCCTTGAGCTGTCTGGTCAGGGTGCCTCTCCATTTGGAGCGGTCAGTTGAAAGGTCCTCCCAGCACTCTGTGTTGATCTCCAGGGCCTTCATGTCTCTCTTGCAGACATCTCTAAAGCGCAGCTGTGGGCGGCCAACGTCTCTCCTGCCAGTTGTCAGTTCTCCGTAGAGGACGTCTTTGGGGATTCTGCCATCCTCCATACGGTGAACGTGGCCTAGCCAGCGGAGCCTGCGCTGCCTGAGTAGAGTGAACATGGAGGGAAGGCCGGCGCGGGACAGAACTTCCATGCTGGGCACTTTGTCCTGCCAGGATATGTCCAGGATGGTGGCGAATGCAGCGCAAGTGGAAGGAGTTCAGTCTCTTTTCCTGCCGGGCGTATGTTGTCCACGTCTCACTCCCATAGAGCAGTGTGCTGATGACGCAGGCGTTGTACACTGCCATCTTCGTCTTGACAGAGAGTTTGGGATTCTCCCACACTCGTGTGGTGAGGCAAGCGAGTGTGAAGGCTGATTTTCCAATCCTCTTGTCGATCTCTGTATCAAGGGAGAGGTTGTTGCTGATCATGGACCCCAGGTACGTGAACTGATTCACGACCTCCAGCTCGTAGTCGTCGATGGTGATGGTTGGTGGTGCTTCCGTGCCTTGCGCCAAGACGTTAATCTTCTTCAGGCTGATGGTAAGCCCGAAGTCCTTGCATGCCTGGGAGAAGCGGTCCATCAGGGTCTGAAGCTCCTTCTGTGTGTGGGTTGCGACTGCAGCGTCGTCTGCGAACAGCATGTCTCTGATTAGAGCCTCGCGTACTTTGGTTCTGGCTTTCAGGCGGGCGAGGTTGAAAAGCCTGCTGTCAGATCTTGTGTGCAGGTAGATTCCCTCTGTTGCTGTGCTGAAGGCATGCCTCAGGAGCATAGCAAAGAAAATCCCAAAGAGGGTTGGCGCAAGTACACAGCCCTGTTTCACTCCGCTGCGTATGTTGAATGGCTCTGAGACGTTGCCGTCGTGCTGCACTATCCCCTGTATGTTGGTGTGAAACGATTCGATGAGGCTTTGCAACTTTGGTGGGCATCCTATCTTTGGCAGGATCTTGAAAAGGCCCTCTCTGCTGACCAGATCGAATGCTTTGGTGAGGTCGATGAAGGCAACGTACAGGGGCATGTTCTGTTCTCTGCATTTCTCCTGGAGTTGGCGGATGGAGAGTATCATGTCTACCGTTGATCGCTCAGCGCGGAAGCCACACTGAGACTCGGGGTAGACACGTTCAGCAAGCTTCTGTAGACGAACGAGAACAACTCGTGCGTAGACTTTGCCAACAATGCTGAGGAGGGAGATTCCCCTGTAGTTGTTGCAGTCGCTTCTCTCCCCTTTGTTTTTGTAGAGGGTGATGATCTTGGAGTCCCTCATGTCCTGTGGTCACCTTCCTTCCAGCACTGGCAGAGGACGTCATGCAATGGCAGCAGTAGGGCGGTCTTGCAGTGCTTGATCATGTTGGGGGGTATGCTGTCGTTGCCGGGTGCTTTGCCAGCGGCCAAGCTATCAATGGCCTTGCTGAGTTCGTCGATGGTTGGCTCGGCGTCAAGTTCATCCATGGGTGGCAGGCAGTCGATGGCATCAAGGGCTGACGGTGTCACGGTGTTCTGTCTGGAGTAGAGGTCAGAGTAGTGTTCCACCCATCTCTCCATCTGCTTGTTCTTTTCTGTGATCATCACCCCAGTGGAGGATTTGAGGGGGGCCGTCTTGCTCTGAGCCGGACCAAGTGCTTTCTTGATGCCATCATACATACCACGGATGTTCCCTGTTATGGCAGCGGTTTGAATGTCTTGGCTGAGCTGAGTCCAGTACTCGTTGGCACAGCGCCGAGCAGTCTGCTGAACTTTGCTTCTCGCAGCCCTGAGAATCTGGAGATTCTTCTCGTTTGGGTACTTCTTGTACTCAGCAAGTGCTGAGCACTTGGCTTCAATGACGGGGGTCATCTCGGTCAACTTGGCATCAAACCAGTCCTGTGACTTCGAGGTCTTCCTCCCAAAGGTAGCCAAGGCTGTGTGGTGGATGGTGTTTCGCAGCTCTTCCCACTTCTGCTTTGCAGATTCTCCTTCTTGTGGTACACCAAGTTCCTTCTCAAAGGTGGAGGCAAACTGCTCAACAAGTTCTGGTTGGGCCATCTTGCTGGTATCAATCCATGCCTTTCCAGGCTGTCTAGCACAATGGAATTTCTTCAGCTGCAGCTTGACCTTGCAACACACCAATGAATGGTCTGTGTCGCAATCTGCACTCTGGAACGAACGGGTGATTAGCACGTTCTTCAGTGAGGTGCACCTGGTCAGGATCAAGTCCAGCTGGTGCCAGTGCTTTGAGCGTGGATGTCGCCAGGAAACCTTGTGTTGGGACTTGCTCTTGAAGAACGAGTTTGTGATGCACAGATCGTGATATGTGCAGAACTCGAGCAGCCGCTGTCCGTTGTCGTTCATTCTGCCCACGCCAAATGGTTCAAGACAGGAGGGCCAGGAGTCGTGGTCAGCACCCACTCTGGCATTGAAGTCTCCAAGGAGAATGAGTTGTTCAGAGTTGGGGATGATCCTGACAGTTGTTGCGAGATTCTCGTAGAACTCATCTTTTGCCTCTGGTGTGGCTGTCAGTGTTGGGGCATACACACTGACGAGGGTGACTGGGCCTTGAGTGGTGTTGAGGCGGAGGGTGAGGAGTCGTGCAGAGCCATTGCTGCCCGGTTTCACCATCTTCAGCAAGGTGTTCTTCACTGCGAAGCCCACTCCGTGTTCCCTGTGTTCGTCACTGCCCTTTCCCTGCCAGTAGAACGTGTAGTCCTTCTCTCTCAGTGTGCCTGCGTCAGCCAACCGTGTTTCCTGGAGAGTGGCGATATCCACTTCCAGTCTCTTCAGCTCATTATTGATGATGGCAGTCTTCCTGGTGTCGTTGATGTCCTTGAGGTTAGCAGCGAGTCCTGTCATCATAGTGCGGACGTTCCAAGTTCCCAGTTTTAGAGTTGGTCTCTTTTGTTTTATTGTCTTGCCTGGTGAAAAGGTTCTCAGCCTGCTGTTCGGACTTCTCCTCCTCCCCATGCACCCAATGAGGAAAGCAAGAAGTGGCGGGACAACACTTTATTGGCTGGGGGCTGCCCAGCTTGAGGCGGGCGGTAGCTGTCCAGTGAGATCCGATGATCCCTCCCACCGTCGGGAACAACCCCTGGCGCCGCGCTCTACGCCAATTGAGCGGTGGCTTAAAACCGGTAACTGTCATTCCCAGTGTTTTGTCTACGCCAAAGGCGAAGCTGGAGTGTCCTCTCCAGTGATCCGGTGTTCTACCTTCCAGCGTTGGGCGTTGGTAGGATTCAAGCCTGGGCAGGAAGATATGGAGGACAAGATGTTGCCCATGCAGCATGTTCCCCCTCTCCACGTCACTGATGAATCCAAAGGAACAGCAGGGCTGCTACAGTTTGGCACCAGCGCCGTCGCAGGAGCTGCCAGAATGATGTTGAGCACAACAGAGAACTGCCTTAGGCACTCCGACTCCGGATTTTTCCTCAGGGTTGACTCCCGAAGCCTTTCCCGTGACCGGATGTGCCGCAAGGCAGCGGAGGTTTGAAATCAGGGTTTACCTTCCCCTAGATGGGCTACTTTCCCAGGTTGACGAGCCACCATCTACCCGAAGCATCTGGTTTTAAGGCGCCAGAGATCCGTCCTCGCCCCTTCTCCTATTAGTAAAAGCAGTTCCGCCAGGCTTAGAGACTAAACCACACGGGCAGGTTAGGAGTTGGACTTAGTTGTCAGAGGCTTTTCGAGACGCACGCCGTAAGGAGCATTTTATGAGCACTGGGAGCTTAACCCCAGTGCCGCTCCTGGCTATGACAACCTTGCACCCCCACACACACTGCCAAAAGTATCAAAAACTGGTTTAATGACCATGGCATCACTGTGTTTGATTGGCCAGCAAACTCTCCTGACCTAAACCCTATAGAGAATCTATGGAGTATTGTCAAGAGGAAGATGAGAGACGCCAGACTCAATAATGCAGACAAGCTGAAGGTCACTATCAAAGCAACCTGGACTTTCATGACACCTCAGCAGTGCCACAGGCTGATCACCTCCATGCCACGCCACACAGGCTGATCACCTCCATGCCACGCCACACTGATACAGTAATTAATCCAAAAGGAGCCTCAACCAAGTATTGAGTGTGTACATGGACATATTTTTCAGTCGGTCCACATTTGTACTAAAAAACTATTTTTTAATTAATTTTATGTAATATTATAATTTTTTGAGAAACTGAATTTGGGGTTTTCATGGGCTGTAAGCCATAATCATCAAAATTAAAATAAATAAACACTTGAAATATGTCACTCTCTGTGTAATGAATCTATATACAGTGGGGCAAAAAAGTATTTAGTCAGCCACCAATTGTGCAAGTTCTCCCACTTAAAAGATGAGAGGTCTCCAATTTTCATCATAGATATACCTCAACTATGAGAGACAAAATGAGAAAAAAAAATCCAGAAAATCACCTTGAAGGATTTTTAATGAATTAATTGGTAAATTCCTCAGTAAAATAAGTATTTGGTCAATAACAAAAGTTCATCTCATTACTTTGTTATATACCCTTTGCTGGCAATGACAGAGGTCAAACGTTTTCTGTAAGTCTTCACAAGGTTTACACACACTGTTGCTGGTATTTTGGCCCATTCCTCCATGCAGATCTCCTCTAGAGCAGTGATGTTTTGGGGCTGTCGCTAGGCAACACGGACTTTCAACTCCCTCCAAAGATTTTCTATGGGGTTGAGATCTGGAGACTGGCTAGGCCACTCCAGGACCTTAAAATGCTTCTTACGAAGCCACTCCTTCGTTGCCCAGGCGGTATGTTTGGGATCATTGTCATGCTGAAAGACCCAGCCACGTTTCATCTTCAATGCCCTTGCTGATGGAAGGAGGTTTTCACTCAAAATCTCACGATACATGGCCCCATTCATTCTTTCCTTTACATGGATCAGTCGTCCTGGTCCCTTTGCAGAAAAACAGCCCCAAAGCACGATGTTTCCACCCCCATGCTTCACAGTAGGTATGGTGTTCTTTCTCCTCCAAACACGACAAGTTGAGTTTTTACCAAAAAGTTCTATTTTGGTTTCATCTGACCATGTGACATTCTCCCAATCCTCTTCTGGATCATCCAAATGCTCTCTAGCAAACTTCAGATGGGCCTGGACATGTACTGGCTTAAGCAGGGGGACACGTCTGGCACTGCAGGATTTGAGTCCCTGGCGGTGTAGTGTGTTTCTGATGTAGCCTTTGTTACTTTGGTCCCAGCTCTCTGCAGGTCATTCACTAGGTCCCCCCCGTGTGGTTCTGGGATTTTTGCTCACCGTTCTCGTGATAATTTTGACCCCACAGGGTGAGAGCTTGCGTGGAGCCACAGATCAAGGGAGATTATCAGTGGTCAGACATTGTGATTTTCTGGATTTTTTTTTTCTCATTTTGTCTCTCATAGTTGAGGTATACCTATGATGAAAATTGGAGACCTCTCTCATCTTTTAAGTGGGAGAACTTGCACAATTGGTGGCTGACTAAATACTTTTTTGCCCCACTGTATGGGTTTCACTTTCTGAAATGAGTGACAAAAAACATTGAACTTTTTAAGGTGTCGTGTGAATTGCCTATAAAATTATTTGTCATAAGGTACAGGAATTATTTATTTTATTTAATAGTGGGTGTGAAAGGGGGCGGAGTTAAACCCTCACTTCTACACCCGCTAAATTAAATAAAAGCACTCGTAAAAGGGGCACCAGTCCTAAAGGACAATAATATTAACTTTAATTTTATTTAATTTTGTACCTTCAATTACTTAATGAATCAGTCTCAAAGCTTCAGTGAGTTCTTGTCCTGCCGTGATTAGGAAACCTGTATTGTAGAAGATGCCTTACAAACGAGACTGAGTGTATTTTCTCAGGAAAGCTTTATTGAAGGTCACATCTTCTAACATCAAAGTTCTCAGCAGAAAAAGAGAAAAAGATCCCACTTTCCTCACAGCTTTTATATCCCAGAGATACAAAACCCCCACATCCGTATCTCACACCTTCACCCCACCTAAGTTTGGTAAACACATGAACCACAGTCCCCGAGACTTGTTGGCGCTTCTGTTCTCCTCTCCACCTCGGGGCTCCTGCTGGGACATTGTCTTCCACCTCCGTCTTCCTCCAGCACCCACCTCCTAGCCGAGGTCCCTGCTGGGGCATTGTTCTTATGGACGTTTGATCTGCAGGGTCTGCACCGACATGCCTACTGGAAGCATGTGGGGGGAGAGAGCGTACCATACAAGCATGCCATATATGTGCCTTAAATATGCACCATATAACCCCCCCCCCCCCCAAACGTTCAAATAAGGACAAGTTACATTTCAAATGCATAGAATCATGACACCCCACACAGAACAAGAGAGAGAAAAAAAACTTGGCACAACAGATCACATATCCCACTGCTTGGGCTTCAGCTCTCTGCCATATCTGCTGTGAGCAGGTCTCGCTCTGCCTGTGGCTGTCTGCTGCATCTGTGAAGTAGAATCATTAACACATCGTCGTGAAAGCTTAGCAGAGCGCCTCCCGGGTGGCCTGCCACGGCGGGGGGCACTGGCCAACTGGACTGGGTCGTCAGTTAACACAAAAGCGGGTTTGAGTCTGTTAATGCAGACTAAGTCCCTCCTGTCTCCCAAATCGAGCAAAAAATGCTTTTCCCCGGTTTCTAACACTCTGAACGGTCCATCGTAAGGTGGCCTTAAACCTAACCTCTGTGTGTCGTGTCTAACAAAGACAAACTCTGCATTTTTTAAGGCTTTGGGCACAAAAACACGTGGAAAACTGTGATGAACGGGACCGGGGAGGGTGTGTGACCCCGCTCCGCTCTGCAGCAGCTGGGCGGGGAGGTGCTCCGGAGCGGGGTTTTCAGGGAGGAAATCTCCTGGTAACCGGAGGGGTTGGGCGAAAACGAGTTCGGGCGGAGAGGCCTGCAAATCCTCTTTAGGTGCTGAACGCAACCCTAATAAAACCCATGGGAGTTTATCAACCCAATTTGTGTCCGTGAGAGCCGCTCTGAGGGCTGCTTTCAATGACCGATGGAAGCGCTCGCACAAACCGTTGGCCTGGGGGTTATACGCGGTCGTGCGATGAATTTTCACCCCCAGGCTGAGTGCCATGGACGACCAGAGCTCAGAAACAAACTGGGGTCCCCTGTCGGACGTTATGTCTGACGGGATACCAAAACGTGCGACCCAGGCTGTTAAAAAGGCACGCGCAACGTCTGCTGCTGTGGTTGCCGCCAGAGGAATCGCCTCTGGCCAGCGCGTGGTGCGGTCTACCATGGTTAAAAGGTGTGTGAAACCCTGGGACAGCGGAAGAGGTCCTACTAAGTCGATATGCACATGATCAAAACGTTTGGCTGGGATGTGAAAAGGTTCTAGAGGGGCTCGTGTGTGTTTGTGTACCTTTGCTCTTTGACACGCAGCGCAGGCTGCAGCCCACTCTTTGACTTGTTTACGCAGCCCCGGCCAAACAAACTTCTCTCCTACCATTTTGATAGACGCGCGGACGCCCAGGTGTGCCAGTGAATGTATTAAGTCAAAAACACGGCGACGCCACGCAGCCGGGACTACGGGACGGGGACGCCCCGTGGAGGTATCGCAGATTAGGGAGGGCATGCCTCTATGAAGCACCCTGTGCTCCAGCCTTAGCCCTGTTGGCCCAGACTGGAGCGCATGCACGTCCGCGTCGCCAACCTGTTCAGCGGCCATGGCTGCATAATCCAACCCGACGCAGACCGGAGCTGTGAGCGCTTCCGCGCCGCAAGCCTGGCCTAGGTCTGCCGCCACCGAATCTGCCCCCTGGGGGCCTGTCGCTGCCACTGCACGCGAGAGGCAATCTGCCACTACATTGTGTTTACCCGCTACGTGTTGAATGTCAGTGGTAAACTCCGAAATTGCAGCCAGCTGCCTCTGTTGTCGGCCCGACCAAGGCTCTGAAACCTTAGCCATTGCAAAAGTTAAGGGTTTATGGTCCACGAATGCGGTAAAACGGCGCCCTTCCAACCAGAACTGGAAGTGGCGGATGGCCAAATGTAGGGCCAAAAGCTCCCTGTCAAACGCGCTGTATTTACGCTCGCTATCGCGCAATGTTTTGCTGAAAAACGCAAGTGGTTGCCAGCATCCTGCCACCAGTTGCTCAACAACCGCTCCCACTGCCACGTCGGAGGCGTCTGTGGTTAGCGCCATGCGAGCTGCCGGCACCGGGTGTGCCAATAACGCAGCGTTCGCGAGGGCTGATTTGACTTGTGAAAAAGCGCGCTCCCGATCCGGGGACCACTCGACCTTAGATGCAGGTTTTTGCTTCTTTAATGCCGCGTACAATGGGTGCATGAGCCGTGCCGTGTTTGGGAGGAAACGGTTATAAAAATTGACCATCCCCAAAAATTCTTGCAGCGCCTTAACCGTCTGCGGTTGGGGAAAATCCGTTATCGCGCGCACTTTATCCGGCAGTGGGACCGCGCCTTCTGGCAACACGCGGTGTCCCAAAAAAATTGATTTTCGCTACCCCGAATTGGCACTTCGCTGGGTTAATGATTAGCCCGTGGTCTGTGAGCCTCTGAAAAACGGCTGTGAGATGGCTTTCGTGCTCGGCTTCGGACGCGCTGGCTACCAAAATATCATCCAAATAAGCGAACATGAAAGGGAGGTCGCGCAGCATTGCATCTATCATGCGTTGGAACGTCTGCGCGGCGCCCTTGAGGCCGAAAGGCATGCGCAAAAACTCGAAAAGCCCGAAAGGGGTTATAACTGCCGTTTTGGGTATGTCCTGCGCACGGACTGGAACTTGGTGATAACCACGCACCAAATCTATTTTGGAAAAGATGCGCGCCCCCGCTAAATGCGCCGAAAAATCCTGGATGTGCGGAATCGGATAGCGGTCGTGGGCTGAAGCATTATTTAATCTGCGGAAATCGCCGCAAGGGTGCCACGAGCCGTCAGCTTTGGGCACCATGTGCAGGGGTGACGACCAGGCACTGTTCGAACGCCGGACTATGCCCAGCTTTTCCAAGTTGGCAAATTCCTCGCGCGCGATGGCCAGTTTAGCTGGGTCCAACTGCCGAGCTTTTGCAAAAACAGGGGGGCCCAAAGTACTTATGAAATGTTCGACCCCGTGTTTGGCAACTGACGCTGAAAATGTAGGGACCGTGAGTGCTGGAAACTGGTTGAGTAATGCATGAAACTTACCACCCGCGGCTGTGACATTGGAATGTGCAGAAGGCAGGGCCACCCGAGCTGTGCAGGAGATAGAGTAGAAAGACAGTGCATTTACAATACGTCTATTAGTAAGATCAACTAACAAACTGTTTGAGCACAAAAAGTCAGCACCTAGCATGTTGTTATTAACTGCGGCGACAACGAAAGTCCACTCGAAGTTGCGCCCGTGGAGGGACAGGAGGAGCGTCTTCTTCCCATAGGTTTTGATCGTGGAGCCGTTCGCCGCTAACACCAGGGGGCCGCTGGCCGGCGCCAGTGTGTCCGCGTAGGTAGGCTTGACAAAACTCAGCTGGGAGCCCGTGTCCACCAGGAATTCTTTCCCAGAATTCGCGTCCGTCACGAAAAGCAGCCTATTCTCCGTGCCGAGAGTCGCGGCTGCTACCGGCTCCCGGTCTTGGCATTTCCCTGGCGCAGGTACCGGCATGGTGGGACGCATCTGCGGGCTCTCTCGGTGAAACGTCGATGGTAGAAGCAGAGGGCGTTGTCAGCTCCGCTTCTCCTGGTCTCCGCCGCTGCTGCCGTCAGTGGATTCGGTGCCGCAGCCTCAGGTCTCCCTCCTTCTCGCGAGGGGGTGGTCATCTCTGCTGCTGCCGTCGTGGCTGTGCACCGTCTATGGGAGTCGACGAGCCGTTGCGCCACCTGTCCCAGCTCGTGGTAGTTGCGGTTGATGAGTGGCTGCGAGCTGGCCAGGGTGACTCTCACTGCTGGCGGGAGCGTTCTGAGGAAAAGGTGAGCGAAGATAAAACCGTCGTCGTCCTCACCTCTCAGGCTCATCATCTTCGCCATTAGATCCGCTGGCCTGTCTGCTTCTCCCTCTGTCAGCGCCAGGAGCTTCTCTGCCCGCTCTTCCAGCGAGGGAGTGAAGGCTCGGATGAGGGCATCTTTCAATGCGCTATACTTGTCGTCTTGGGGCGGGTGGTTGGTCAGGCTCTCCACCCGTTGCACTGTGAGGCTGTCCAGCTTCGCGACGACATGGTAGAACCTCGTTGCATCCGCTGAGATTCCCTGAAGGTGGAATTGCGCCTCCACAGTGGTAAACCAGGAGTGCGGGTTATGTTGCCAGAAGTCAGGCAGCTGTAGCGTGGTAGCCGCGTTAACCCGGTTGGCTCCTGAAGAGTCCGGTGCGGAAATCACGCCGTCACCGGCCATAGGTAGTCGTAGGTCACCAGTGTAGAAGATGCCTTACAAACGAGACTGAGTGTATTTTCTCAGGAAAGCTTTACTGAAGGTCACATCTTCTAACATCAAAGTTCTCAGCAGAAAAAGAGAAAGATCCCACTTTCCTCACAGCTTTTATATCCCAGAGATACAAAACCCCCACATCCGTATCTCACACCTTCACCCCACCTAAGTTTGGTAAACACATGAACCACAGTCCCCGAGACTTGTTGGCGCTTCTGTTCTCCTCTCCACCTCGGGGCTCCTGCTGGGACATTGTCTTCCACCTCCGTCTTCCTCCAGCACCCACCTCCTAGCCGAGGTCCCTGCTGGGGCATTGTTCTTATGGACGTTTGATCTGCAGGGTCTGCACCAACATGCCTACTGGAAGCATGTGGGGGGAGAGAGCGTACCATACAAGCATGCCATATATGTGCCTTAAATATGCACCATAGTATATGTGAAAGGAAAACGCTTCAACTGCTCTCATTTACCCGTTTATTAAACTCATTCAGGTTACATGGCATGGCGTTCAAATGATGGATAAACAGATTTAAATGACGACAGCGTAATATATCACATCAACTGTTATTGGATTCCTGAACATAAAATCCAGCGTTACACCTCTGTAGAACCAAGGAGGAACCAGACTTAATGTTTCAACGGTAAATGAGGCTGAAAACAACGCAATTTTATGGGGAAAATTCATAAGCTAATTATCTAAAAATGACTTCTGAATTAATCTACCAAAATTCAAGGGCAGTTACTTAAAAATGACTAAGAGTTTTCCTTCAGTTGATAGCTCTATCCTGTGGCTGAGAGACTAATTGAGCCCTGAAATGCGGGCCATATTCAATTGTAATTTAATTGTTAGGACATCACGTTTTAACCCAGCAGATAAGAAAAGTAGGAGCTTCACTCACACAACAGCTGTAGGTCCACGTTTCCGCGGGTCGGTACCGCTGGGTTTTGAAGTTAGGACGTCGGAGGAAGCGGCTGCTGTCCTCACAGCCGTGGAGGTGATAACTCAGCTGGGGACCCTTTAAGGAGACAATGGCAGCCGTGGATGGTTTGTCTCAGGGCGGCGTGAAAAGTCCTTGGAAAAGAGTCCAAATTTGAGGTCTCTTGTAGCGGGATAGACCAAAAAAACTGAAGGAAAATCTTCTCAGTCTCTGTTCACTTTAACTTAGGCAAATTAAAGGTCCACTTTAACGGCGTGAAAAGTCATGAAAAAAATGAGAAAAACATTTACTAGGATAAGAATGGCTTCTGAGGTGAAGGAAAAAGTTTGAGAATTTGATTCTCTAAAAGGACAAGCTCTAAAGAAAAAGGTGGTTTCTCCTCAGTAACCAGAAAGACTTGACAAACTTCACAGAGAATAAAATAAAACTTCACAGGGCCTTGAAACGGTGGAATAAAATCTTCTTCTGATATCTAGATTACTATTCTGCTTCTTTAATCTTAATTTAGTTCCTAATCTTTCTCAAAATCTCTTTCTTTCTTCTTTCTGTGTTTCTAATTCTTAATTCTCTCACCGTTCTCTTTTTCTCTTGCTACTTGTTACATTGTTACTTTACTTCTTGCTAATCTTCCTGCCTTACTGTTCTTTGTCTGATCTTATTTCTTACTCTGCTAAACTCAAATCTAACTTCTCTCTTTTAAAGTTACCTCGCCGGGTCGTAAAATTGATGATGTCGATCACAAGACTGACCAATCGACTTTTTCAGAAGCAGTTTGAAATGGCTGCCATCCAATGTGAGAACATTTCTTTGTTTGAGAGCAGCCAATCAAATGAAGACACCATCCCATGAAATTGCAGAGGGAAAATCAACACTCAGTCAGTTCTTATGAAATTAGGTGCTCAATATAAAATCTAACTAAATTAAATGACTTGGCTAATATTTGGTGATCATGCATTTATACCATTACTCCAATATTACATTTGTTTGAATAACACTCATGAATATAACATTTCTTATACATAATTATAATACATGCATTCACATTTAGATCAAAATGCAGCAAACCATGGTTGGTGATAAAAGAGCGATGATTTTCAGTGTCCTTAGGATCCAGAGTGTAATGTTCTCCTGGAACATGTAATGACGAAGCGCACACACCGGGTGTCAGTTAGGACTTTTTACTTGTCACTTCAACTGCAACTAACAACTAACCACACAGTGGCACATGTACATCTCCTTTTATAGTCAGGTCATGGCCGGGGTCATACTGCCCTCTAGTGGTGACTCCATATGAACTTCACATATCAATACATCTCCCTTTTTTTCTAGTAAAGGTCATGTCCAACTATAAACTTTTTCTCAAATTTCTATATACAAAATAAACTCCATTTCTATTTACATTTCTTTCAACCTTGTACACTGAATCACAAGTTCAATTTTTTCTCTGTTTACAATTCAACATCAACACATTTTTTTCCTCTGTTTACAATTCAATATCAACACTTTTTTTTTTTTTTCATTCATCTCAGTACTCCTTACATTTCCTCAATCAATCTTTTCGGTTTCACAATTTGCCTTTGTGAGCATCTCCTTTGTGTCACCTCAGTCTGTTCGTTAGTGTCTGTCTCTATGTTCTGGTTCTCAGCCATTTCTGGTTGTTCGGTTTGGCTGGAAATTAGCATGTCGCTTATTTCACTGTCTGTGACTCTCATTTTTGTCTGAGGCACTTTCAGTAAGTGACGTCGGTTTCGCCTCATTGTTTTTCCATGCTCTGTGATGACTTCATATGATCTGGGAGTTGTTTCTTTAACCACTTTTGCCAGCGGTCCCCATTCTCCATCACATCTCACTCGCACAATGTCCTCATGTGCAAGTGGTCTCAGAGGTCGTGCTGTTCTGTTGTACAGTTCAGTTTGCCTCTCATCACGCCTCACATCTCTCTTTTCCATCACCTGAGATGCTGATGGAAGTCGCGTTCTGAGTTTTCTGTTCATGAGCATTTCTGCTGGGGACAGTCCATTCTCCAGTGGTGATGCTCGGTAATTCAGGATCGCCAGATGTGGGTCTTCTGCATTGTCTGCAGCCTTTTTCAGTATGCGCTTCACAATTTGCACCCCTTTCTCTGCTAACCCATTCGACTGCGGGTACAGAGGGCTTGAGGTCACGTGCTTGAGCCCATATGTGTCTGCAAAGTCTTTGAAGCACTGACTCGTGAATTGTGGTCCGTTATCACTCACAACAGTCATTGGAATTCCATGGCGTGCAAACATTGTCTTTGTATGTACAATCACCTTTTCTGCTGTTGTGTCACTCAACCCTGCAAACTCTGGGTAGGTGGAATGATAGTCCATGACTAACAGATAGTCCTTGCCCTTAAGCTGAAATAGATCCATGCCCACTTTTCTCCATGGCCCTTGAGGCTTCTCATGGGGCCTCATAGGCTCCTTTGGCTGTTGATATCTGTGGCGCTGGCAAATCTCACAGCGCTGCACATATGCCTCAATGTCCTTGTGCATGTTGGGCCAATACAAAACATCACGTGCACGTCTTTTGCACTTTTCAATACCCAAATGCCCCTCATGCACTAATTTAACCATTTCTGATCTCATGGAGGTAGGTATGACTATCCTTGTACCTTTTAACAGAACCCCATCTAACACAGACAGTTCACCTTTAAAGTGTTGGTAAGGCTTGTCAATCATAACCTGTCCTGGCTGATGTATCTGTTCCATTACTCTTTTTAGTTTCTCATCTTTTTGTGTTTCTTTCACTATCTTCGTCCATTTTGCATCTGACACTGGCATGTGTGCCTTAATAGAGTCTACATGTATTTGCACAGCTTCCTCTGTTGTGCTGCTGGTGCTGCTCAAGCTAGCCCTACTCAGCGCATCGGCTACAATTAGTTGCTTGCCTGGTATAAACTCAAATTTCAAGTCATATTTCTGTAATCTTAACATTAGACGCTGGATGCGCGGTGGTGCATCACCCAGTGGCTTCTGTGAGATCGCAATCAGTGGTTTGTGGTCTGTTTCTAGTATTACTGACCGTCCATACACATATTCATGAAACTTCTCACATCCAAACACTGCACCTAGAGTCTCTTTCTCTATTTGCGCGTAATTTTTTTCTGCGCTTGTCATGGTGCGCGATGCGTATGCGACTGGATACCACTCTGTGTCATGTTTTTGCAATAGCACAGCTCCTAGGCCGGCTTTGGACGCATCTGTGGACACTTTTAGCAGTTTGTCCTGATCATAGAATTTTAACACTGGCTCCTTTATTAGACTGCTTTTGAGCCACTCCCATTCTCTGGCATGCTCTGCCATCCACTGCCACATTGTATTGGTCTCTAACAAGCTTCTAAGAGCTATTGTGTTAGCTGATAAATTTGGGATAAATTTCCCCATGTAATTGACTAGCCCTAGGGCTCTTTGCAAGTCATTTTTGTCCTGCGGTACTGGCAGCTCTGCTATGGCCCGCACTTTTTCCGGATCTGGTTGCACGCCTGCCCCAGATAATTTTTCTCCCAGGTATGTAATCTCCTGTACCCCAAATTGGCACTTACTCTTATTCAGTTTCATACCTGACTTTTGCACCTGTGTGAGAACTCTAGCCAACCTTTCGTCGTGCTCCTCTTTTGTTTTTCCCCAGACTACCACATCATCAAGAAAAACTCCCACCCCTTCTATTCCGTCAAACAATTGCTGCACAGTTCTATGGAAAATTTCAGGGGCTGAGCTAATCCCGAACGGCATTCGTAGAAAGCAATGCCTTCCGAATGGCGTATTAAATGTGCACAATTTAGCGCTTTCCTCGTCGAGCACTAGTTGGTAAAACCCAGATTTGGCATCTAATTTTGTGAAGTAATTTGCTCCACTCATTGTGCTGGTTATGTCAGATTTTGTTGGTAGCCTGTAATGCTCCCGCTGTATTACTTTATTTAGATCTTTTGGATCTATGCACAATCTCAAATCTCCATTTGGCTTCTCCACTATAACTAATAAACTAATAAAGACTAATAAAGGGGCTAATAAAGGGACTAATAAAGGCTTATCTTATCTTATCTTAACTAGTGAGTTAACCCATTCAGTTGGTTCTTCTATTTTTCTGACCACTCCGTCTGCTATCAGTGAGTCTAGTGTTTCTCTCAGCCTCTTTTTAAGAGCTATTGGCACTTTTCTTGCTGCATGTATGACTGGCTCTGCATTCTCTTTCAGCCTAATTTTTTGTTTGCCTGGTAGGCGGCCTATTCCTTTGAACACCTCTTTGTATTCTTTCACCCAGTCAGTGTGTTTATGCTTACTTGTTGTAGCCTCTGTATTTTCTCGTGTTGTCACCTTGTCTGTATCAATGACATTCACTCTTTTGATCAGACCTAGCTGATCGCATGTTTTTAAACCCAAAATTGCTTGTCTATTTCCATCAACAAGTACAAACAATGCATTCACTGTTTTACCTTTGTTTGACAGTGTAACCCTGCACATTCCCTTAGTGGGTATTGGCTTATCGTCATATGTTCTCAGATTAATCTTTTTATTTCTTATTTTCGGCTTGTTTTTCAGTCTTTTAAAATCTTTCATTGGCAGGATGTTTACCTGCGCACCTGTGTCGAGCTTCAGTGACATGTCCGTGCCATTCATCTCCAGGCACACTATCCATTCGTCAGCGCTCGTCTCTCCCTCGATGGCGTCCACGTAAAACTGATCCTCTTCGCTGTTGCTCTTTTTCTCCACGAGTTGCACCCTCTTCTTCGAGAAGCAGGTCTTTGCGAAGTGATTTTTTCCGCCACACTTGCGACATTCCTTCCCGAATGCTGGACACTGCTTCGGCACATGTTGCCTTCCACACCGCTCACAGTTCCCGCGCGCGCGCTCTGGGTTTGCCTCCCTTTTTCTTGCATGCAACGTTCCTTTCGGCTTCGCGCGCCGCACTGCATCGACCTCAGCAGTCTCTTTTTCCTTGCTGCTAAAAGTCTTTAATTGTGCCTTTGTACTCTCAGACGCTTGGCAAATCTGTATCGCTTTCTCCAGCGTTAAGTTAGTCTCTTTCAGTAATTGCATCCGCAATTTGTTGTCTTGGACCCCAATTACAATTTGGTCCCGTATCATTGACTCACTCAATGTTCCAAAGTTGCATGACTGACATTTCAACCGTAGGTCTGTGACATACAGCTCGATGGACTCTGACTCTTTCTGGAGTCTTTTTCTGAACACATACCTCTCGTACGTTTCATTCTTTCTCGGTGTGCAATAATCATCAAATTTCTTCATCACGGCGTCGAAGTTGCCTTTTTCTTCTTCCGTGAAGACGAATGTGTTAAACACATTTAGCGCCGCTCGCCCTGCTACTGTTAGCAGTAATGCTATTTTCCTCTCCTCGTCACGGAGACCGATAGCAAGCGAATAAAGTTCAAAACTTTGTTTGAATGCTTTCCAGTTCTCGTTGACGTTACCGGTCAACTTTAACTCGTCCGGCTGTCGAAGAGCGTTCATCTTTGCCGTCGGTTCGTAGTTTTCTATCCTGGTACCATGTAATGTTCTCCTGGAACATGTAATGACGAGGCGCACACACCGGGTGTCAGTTAGGACTTTTTACTTGTCACTTCAACTGCAACTAACAACTAACCACACAGTGGCACATGTACATCTCCTTTTATAGTCAGGTCATGGCCGGGGTCATACTGCCCTCTAGTGGTGACTCCATATGAACTTCACATATCAATACACAGAGGATAAGCTGAAAGAAACTTAATGTTTAGAACAAATTAAAAAGTCATCCTAAGTACTGAAACATTTCGCAGGTATCCGCTAGGAGGTACTGTTGAGCTGTGGATGATTTCTTTTAGGTCCATGGTATCTGGGAGAAAGCCTGGACAGCATCGGGGCTATAAACCCGTCAGATTAAGCGGTTTATGACTTTTTTTTAAAAGCAGTGTTTCCTGTAAAAAGGTACGTTATCAAATGCAGTGTTCACGTTGAGAGGTCTGGTCTCACGAGTTTATGTTCCTTTGATCCTTTAAAAGCAAATTCTGATCCTTACAATCTCTGCAAGAGGCAACTGTTTACATTGGGGTCCTGGGAAAGCAAGCATCTTTGGTCAGGCCTGGAAGAGGCCTGCATGAGTCGACATAAAAGCCAGTGATATTCCTGAAAAGGCAGAAAAGTGGTATTCCTGTGTAATGAATAAAGTGAAATTCCTATAAAATGAAGAGAAGTGATCTCCTGTCTTGGTTTGAGGAGACAATGATGCTGCAAAGGACATTCTAATTTTTTGAGATGTACCTGTACTGTGGGTGATTTGCTAGCTTAAGCGGCATGCACACGCACACACACACACCTGTCATACATTTTCTCATTTACTTTTCTGTTTGTAAATTATTATAAAATATCTAACATTTATCTGTTTTTTCCCTTACCTGTTTTGTAGCGCAGCCAGGGGTGCACACCTGGCTGTTCTGCCACACTGCAAAACATGCACTCGCATTTCCATGCCATATAAACTCATTTTTTGTTTGTTCCATTGCACATCTGCCCAGCTGCCTCCATTCATGATGCAGATGTCTAACAAGCTAAACAGATTGAGTCAATTGAGCAGATTAAATAGGGTTTTGAATATTCTCGTTTGAATATTTGCTATTACCACCAAGATCTGCACCCGCGGCGGCTCTACCCAGGCTCATGCCCCAGACTTCCGTGTGCACCGCGGCGTCCTTTCTACTCATCGCAACCTAGCCCTCGCGGCTCTCAGTGCCAGCGACGGCCGAGTGTGGGCCCGACACTCCGGCGCCATCCATTTTCAGGGCTAGTTGATTTGGCAGGTGAGTTGTTACACACTCCTTAGCGGATTCCAACTTCCATGGCCACCGTCCTGCTGTCTATATCAACCAACATCTTTTCTGGGGTTTGATGAGCATCAGCATCGGGCGCCTTAACCCGGCGTTCGGTTCATCCCACAGCGCCAGTTCTGCTTACCAAAAGTGGCCCACTGGGCGGCTTGCATTCCACGCCCGGCTCCAAGCCAGCGAGCTGGGCTTCTTACCCAAATTGTCCTTAGGTATGACTGTGAGAGTGAATGGTTGTCTGTCTCTCTGTGTTGGCCCTGCGATGGACTGGCGATCTGTCCAGGGTGGACCCTGCCTCTTGCCCAAAGATGCTGGGATAGGCTCCAGCCCCCCCGCGACCCAAAAAGGATTAAGCGGAAGAAGATGGATGGAAATAGGGTTTTTTCACATGCCTTTTGGTCAGGTGACCCAGGGGGTTGTGGTCATGAATTTTAATAAATATTTCTTTTCTGAATGAACTGACTTTGTGTGGTGAAAACTTGTTTTTGTATTTAAATATTTATGTGTAAAATATATGTTGGAAGATGGTGCATGGTAAACTGTTTTTATAGAAATATTTATTTAAGCGGTTTTTCCCTGAAGGATACACCAGTGGGAGGGGCTTGGTCTTTAAAACGGGCTTGTTGTGCGGCTGAACAGTCAGTCTGAAGTTTGTTGCAGAGGAGGTAATATGTATTCTGCTGTCTGTAAGTAACTGAGTGGCCTGTTTTCTTCCGTTTTGAAGAAGGGGGTAATAGAGGACTCCATTTAGAGGGGCAATTTGGTACAGAGACTATTTTTTCTCCATTTGTTTCCACTGTTTGTTTTTTTTTTCTTCCTCACCTGTATATAATTTTGCACTTGAGAGGCCGGCAAAATAAAAAAAAAAAATTTTTTTAAAAAAAGCTCATTACCATCTGCCCAACTTTGCCATCGTTTTTGGATTTAAAGAAGTTGAAGTAGAACCCCGTGACATCATTCCTTCTCAGATTACAAAATTTTGGGATTAAAGTGCTGATGACACGTTTTTGACTTCCTCTAATTTTTCAACACATAAAACAATATGACAAAATAGGTTGGTCTGTGCAGTTCTAAGTCAAACAGGCTTTTTTTTCACCCGAATATCTGATGTTTTCATGAGCGCCACGTCACCAATTACGTCAGTGGCTGGAAAACCCCGCTGCCGTGTAGTCACGTCATCGGGACAACACAGCACATGGCTGCTCATTGTACACACAGGATGGAAGCGGCTGAAAACATCCACGATGGTTCCAGCACATGTAGTCTGGAATTGGTTTGTGTTGTCCAATCTTCAGACGATTATAGTTCCGAAGAATTGGATGACAGTGAAGAATCTGTGGGCATCAGACCATATAGGTTTGAGCCGTGCCAAGCGGGCATCGTGCCAAGCCAGTCACACTCAGAGAGTGACGGGTGGAGAGGCACACATGCCCGCCGCAGCAGCAGCGACAAACACACGGCAGGGGAACACCGAGTGTTATTCTTTTGTTACAGATATTGCAACAAATTATTTGTTCATAAATATAATTTACTTAAACCCCATTTTTCAATAAAATCATAGTGTATTCTCTGTGGCTCAGGCATCGGGTTTATTATGGATTATGCTTTGAGTTCTTGTTTTTGTTTTGTACATGTGTTTTATGAGCGTTTGGAGCCACTTTCAGGTGGGCACTGTCCAAGGTTTGCTGGTCCAAACACACGCGCCCTCTCTCTTTGACAGTCAGCGGTTCATGGTTTGTGTGCATCATCTGCCGTGTTGTCAGCCAGCCAATATTGCGAACATTATCACGACATGTTAGCCACTCCACACAGCCGTGGTTCTGTTGCGCCCCTTGAAGCGATGTCGGCCCTGGGGCGCAACCGTGGTTAACACGTCTCCTCTCCATGTTCGTTGGCCGATGTCAGCCCCGAACGCCAACTGTGGGTGTTTCTGTTTATTTTTGTGGGTCTTGACCTTTTTGGGAATTGTTGTCATCATTCTTATGTTCAATACATGTGCTGTGTTGAATTCTGCACGTAAATCCATTCATCATGACCCTCTGTGCGCTCTTACGCAGGGCAGGGAGAGGGAGGATGAAATAACGAGGATTTGCGTGCAGGGTTCACCACAGCACATTTAATACAAAAAGACAGACAGTTCCCTGAAAGGTGAAGACGTACAAGAAACACAGACACACTTACTGATGGTGTTTGGGGGCTGGCATCGCCCAGCGAACAAATGAGAAGAGACGTGTTTGCCATGGGTGCGCCTCAGACCCGACATCGCTTCAAGGACACACGAGAGCCACAGCGAACATGGAGTGACTAGCGCATTGTGAGAGTGCTAAAAATACTGGCAGACTAACAGCACAGATGACAATCCTATGGACCATCAGTGCATGACTGGCAAATGGCCGTGAAGTACATGCACTGCTGGTGATGGTGTGATGAGAAGCACCTGGGCGAGGACCCAGAAACATGATCAGCGGGAGTTTGTATCAGCTGATGATGATGAGAGAGGGGATGTGACCAGACCAGCGAGATGTCAGCATGCGATCAGAGAAAGTAGGTCAAAGCTGCGCATAAATCCATTAATCCTTCCCCTCCTCCGCTCCTCCTGCATAAAAGCGCAGGAGGAGAGCACGAGGAGACTTTTTTTTTTTGATTTTGTATACTTTATTGATCCCCAGAGGGGAAATTGAGGGCATCCACCTGGATGGATGAAGCAGCCACGGTACAGCGCTATCCCTTTACCATTCACACACACATTCACACCTAGGGCCACTTGAGAGTCTCTAATTAACCTAACCTAATAACAGTTGGAGCTGAAGCTGTGATGTGGTCTTTCACGGTTTGCTGTTTATCTAAGCCTGCAACACAACGTGAAGGCACAGCCATAAAATTAAAACAAGAAACCAGAGAAACTGAAGGCTACAAAGGTGCTGTCATTCCAGTCAACAACACTGGAGTCCGTTCTCCCACTTACGTCATGGGGGTGCCGCCCTTAATGGGTGGCCGCTGTTTTTTGATGATAACTAGTTTTTGCAGGAGCAGTTGTAAATGTTGTATTGATCATGGACAATGACTTTTGGGTTTACACAACATCCTAAAAAATGTCAAAATCGTGTCATCAGCCCTTTAAACCACAAGCCAACACCCCCCCCCAAAAAAAACCTCCTTCCCCCCCCAAAAAACCCAACAACAACAACAAAAGCCTCCCAGCCAAAAAACACAACAAAACCCGCCCCCCAAAATAAAAAAAAATGCAAATCCCCCGCCAAAAACAAAAAAAACCTCCTCCCCCCAAAAAACCAAGAATACAACAACAAAAACCTCCCCACCAAAAAAAAAACCTCTATTGTGTGGGGATTTGACATTTGGAGCTTGCTGTAGCCTGTGCTGGGGGGTTGAGGGTGATGACATCAGGCAGGCTACGGCCAGTGAATCTATTGTGCTGTGTTCCATAATAAAGTCAGTTCAATGTTCAGTTCTACACAGCTCCGGTCTCATGTTATTCAGATATAACATTTTGGCGATGAGAATAAACCATGGGAGCGTGCATTAAACCGCCACCTCCATTTTTACAGTCTCCAGGTATGCCAGCTTCTTCTTCTTCTTCTTCGTCGATCGCTCAGGCATGCCAGGTATACCATGGTGCTGCTGGCGGGAGACGTTCGAGGTGTACATTGCCGCAGCCTGCCTGAGTGGCACCGACAAAGAGAAACGGAGGAGTCTACTCATTCACTGCCTCTGTGAGGAGGGCTTACGGATATTCTTCACGCTGGGTGGCAAGGGCTTACTGAAGGAAGGTTTGGATTTAATGGACTATTTCTTTAGGGACCATTCCAACATCACGGGGCGAAGATATAAATTCTTTGACCACCTACAACAAGCTGGTGAGTCCACCCAATGCTTCGTTATGGAATTCCATAGCTTAGCAAGAGAGTGTGCCTTAGGGCCGATTGAGGAGGAGCTAGTCCAGGACAAGCTAGCTCACGGTACAAACGAGTGGCTAAAAGACAAGCTAACACTGTCTGTGGATGTCCTCGCGCTAGAGAAGGTGATTGAACTGACTAGGCAGATTGAGTCCACTGCCCAACTAGGCCTGCCAGTGCTAGCTAAAAAGAACCTATCCACCCAAGTTTTCCCTCCAAGTCTGGTCGCTAGCAACATAGCTAACACTTCGGGGCGGACCCCCAAAAGGCGGCGGACTGTGGCACGGGCAGGAACGGGTGCAAGGGGTCTGTGCGACAGCTGTGGCTTCCCTTGTCACTGGGCGGGCTTGTCTACCTGCCGTGCCAGAGGAAAGGAGTGTTATAACTGTGGTTGTCCTAATCACTGGGCCAGGGCCTGCACCACCACTACTAAACCATTGGCAGCAGAGCCCAAGAGCATGACGCAGGTGTGTGTAGCAGGCACAAAGCAGGGACCATTAAAGTGGTACATCTTACAGCTAGACGGAGTTGATGTGCCGCCTATGGTGGACTCAGGAGCTGGCAAGTCCATACTGAGTATGGCTACATTGAAAAAACTTTTCCCAGGCAAAACCATCAATGCACGGGCAGTGAAAATGTTTGGGTATGGTTACGCCAAAATTGAAATGGTGGGCACAGTCAGCTTCTCGGAGAAATGTGGGTTAAAGATTGTTCCCACATTCACCTTCCAGGTCTCGCGCCAGGGGGCCAACTTGCTGGGAATCGATCTGCTGGGTGAACTGGGATTCTCCATCATGGATCCAGAGGGCTTAACGGTACTGACGGTGTCCCCCGAATGGCATGTCCGCTGGCCGGCGTTGCTCGTGGGCCTTGGATGCATTAAGGCATTCTACCACCGCCTGCTCATCAATCCAAGCATGACACCGAAAATTCAACCATTATGGCGGCTTCTCCTCGCTCTGTAGGATGATGTCACAGCGGAACTGAAAAGATTTTTAGATTTAGATTTAGTATACTTTATTGATCCCCAGAGGGGAAATTGAGGGTCATCCACCACCTGGATGGATGAAGCAGCCATGATACGGCGCTATCCCTTAACCATTCACGCACACATTCACACCTAGGGCCACTTTAGAGTCTCCAATTAACCTAACCTGCATGTTTTTGGCATGTGGGAGGAAACCGGAGAAATCCCGGGGTAAACCCACGCATACACGGGGAGAACATGCAAACTCCACACAGATCACTGTTGGTCGGGGGCTGGGATTGAACCCACGATCCCCACGATCCCCCAGCCAAGGGTAAACTGTGCTGCTGCAGTGCTAACTACTGCGCCACCGTGCAGCCCAAAAGACTGCTTAAAGCTGGCATCATCGAGAGAGTGGATGCTTCACCCTGGATATCAAACATCTTGGTGGCCAGGAAGAAGACGGGCAGCACCCAGCCGTGTATTGATCTTTGTTCAGGTAAACCACGACATAGTCTGGACACCCGGAAGAGGCCTATGAGTGACCAACCGGCTCACCGATATCATCCACATGAGAAGAAGGTGGGGTACCCAGCTTGACACCCCCTCCCCAAAAGGCACAGAGGGGACAGCCAAGAGGCCATCAGAAGCAGTACAACCATAACAACAGAAAGGACAGATTTTGGTAAAACATGGAGTACTGCATACAAGCATGATATTAGAGATATATGCCATGAAATGCAATATTATGTGTTCAGCAAATCAATGTATAATCACTGTATTGATGTATGTAACCACTGTGTACTTTTAAATGCACAAAAAGGTGTCTATGAGTTCAGATTGTGAAAGCATGTATTTTTGACTCTGTTGACTGGAAAAGGGCAGGTTGTGTCAGGAATGGAGAGAGAAAAGGGGACCTAGGAGAGGCCCCAAGACTTGTGTTTCATGGAAAATGCTGAGATGAGCAAAACTGAGGAGGTAATAGTGCTGATATGAGCGAAACTAGATGGTAAGAATAGATAGGATACGTGGCACATGGCACGTATACTTGAAGTCATGAGGGAGACGTTCGTACTTATGTATTTATGTATGTATGTTGTGTAATAAGTTTGAAACAGACCACTCAAAGTAGCCAAAAAGCCTGAGGAGATAGGAGCTAGCCTATAGTAGAAAAGAGGAAGTCTGTAAGATGGGTGTGAAAGGAGTATATAATCTAGGGGGAAAAGCCTCAAAATGTTCATTTTCGGGCAGACTTCAAAATTCAACACCGTGTGGCAGAAGAACTGAAGAGGTGGTGAAATGTCCACCAGCTGCTACCCGGAAAAAAGGACATCGGGGAATGGCTTCAGTGGTGGGTAAATTGACTACAACAGCTGGAAAAAGACCGCTATGAAGTGGTGAAGCTGTACAGCTCCTGTAGTGCTCTTGACCCCCTAGTAAAGATGGTGGCCAAAGAGATGTCGGCAGCTCCCATTAAAGAAGATACTCAAGCGGCAAGAAGATATGAGGAGTACGCTCCTCAGTTGGAAGAACTGAGGCAGTACAACAAAAAGTATAAATCTCACCTGCGGCCTCCCTATCTTCAACCTAGTCCCAAGAGCGACGAAGACACAATTCATTTGGGCCTTGAAAAGGGTCTCATGAGCGATCCTACTCACTCTGAATTGAGTGGGAATGACAAAAGTGGACATCCATCAGAACAATCGTCTTCCTCCGACAGTGAGAAAGGAGAACAGGTAGCTGCTAAATTAGCCTTTTCTCCAGAGGAGGAAAATACAACTCGTTGACTGTCAGACACAGTTGACCAAGTGGCAGCTCACATGGAAGAACTTCGAGTATCGTTGACCCCACAGCAGCAGCAAGACAAGGGAGCAAGGGGAGAACTTCCAAGTGCCTACGCACATTGGCATGGGGAGCAACCCAGCCAATTTACACCATCAAATGAGAGGACATCTGCACCCACAGAAGAATTGTTAGGGGGGCTCAAGGAGCTTGTGGTGAAGAAACAGAGGCGAAAGCCTCACAGCCCGGAATGGACCAGGCATCCCACTGAGGAGTCACCTCAGCAACAGCAACAATCTGGTTGGGTAAGCCCTGTGCCATTTTTTTGTGGAAAAACCGGCCACACAAGCAACGGTGGTGAAAGGTAAATCTAAGACCTTAGGGCCAAATGGGGCTACTCAACCTATGGCCCCGAGGACAAGCCATACACGTGAAGCTTTGGGTCTTGTCACCAATCTGGTGGGGGAGCAGGGATTATGGGAAAGATCCCCCTCCAAGAATTATATCTTATTTAGAAAGCCTACAATCACTGCTGCCACCCCTACCCAATGAAGATCGCCAACTCCTGGGAGTCAGGTAGGGCCTATCAACTAGTGGCTAGACCCTGGAAATTGGCAGCTGATGTCATGGTGGTGTTCACTGATCATGAATTGAAAATTAGAAATGCTACCTTCAGAAAGGAGCTCCATGTAAGAGCAGGTGCTGATTACCACAGGGAGCTCCCAGATGTCCGAAAAAAACGCTTTGATGATGGACACGAAGAAAAAAACATAGAAATAATAAGTGGGGGTGATCTCCCATACCACATGATACTGCTGGTCCCAATTGTAGAGTACAAAAAAGGCAAGAGTGTTGAGGCTTATCATGCACTCATGACTACAAGACTAACAGAGGCCTTTGCCTGAGCCTCCCAACTTGAGCAGAGAAGAGTGGTGGTGGCACTCAGGGGGGTGCTTGCTGGGCCTCTCCACTGGTGCAAAGTGGAGAGCTCTGTAACTGCAGCCATGAAATATCATCTGACCTGAGCAGAAAATTGGAATGCATTAAATGTTAGTCATGATAATCTCACCAGAACAAAATGAAGAGCAATGCCTAAAAGTGAGTGCTGCCCCAAACATTAAGAAAGAAAAAACGTCTAGCAGCAAAGGTAGTCAGTTCACCCCAGATCAACTTGGTGAAGATATGGGGTGGGAGGACAAGGTGGCTCAGCGACTCAATCGCTCCCCCTGCCAAAAGATTCAAAGGAAGGGGGAAGGGGTGACAGGTACCATGACCCACCACGCTGGGTACCCTTGCCCAGCCTGAGGGAGTTGCAGCAAATCCTCCCATCAACATCAAATGGAAGAGCCACAACCTGCCTACCTCAGGTAAAACCGCCCATCAGATCGGGAGGTGTAGAACCTTCTAATTCAAGAGGCAGGCCCCTCCGACAGGCTACAGTGGGGGTGTGGAGGGATCACAGCCCCGAAATCTATTCTGATGACTCCTAAGGGTGCCCTGACAGGAGCTATATTAAGGCGTCATGCCAAGGGGGTAGGGGGGAACAGAATTATGCGGACTCTGAAGAAGAGGCCGCAGTTCCAGGTGGAGAAGAACAGGAACCATCTGGGCAAAACCACCCTGACAGTGATATAGTGTAATATCTCAAGATCAGCCACTGTGACCTATCCAGTATTTGAGGGTTGGCCGCTGCAGGGATGAAAAGAAAGAAAATCCCAGCATGGATATTGAAAAGGTTTCAGAAAAAATGGCCCATGACATCAGCTTTGGCCCTATAGAAGCAAAGGGTCATTGAATCATTCATTCGGGTTGGGGAGGGGGCTGGAGCCTATCCCAGCATCTTTGGGCAAGAGGCAGGGTACACCCTGGACAGATCGCCAGTCCATCGCAGGGCCAACACAGAGAGACAAACAACCATTCACTCTCACAGTCATACCTAAGGACAATTTAGAATCCCCAGTTTTGAGGCCAATTAACCTAACTTGCATGTTTTTGGCATGTGGGAGGAAACCGGAGAAATCCTGGAGTAAACCCACACAGACATGGGGAGAACATGCAAACTCCACACAGATCACTGTTGGTCGGGGGCTGGGATCGAACCCAGGATCCCCCGGCCAAGGGTGAGTTGCTGTGCTGCCGCAGTGCTAACCACTCCGCCACCGTATTTATTTTATTTAATAGTGGGTGTGCGAGGGGACAGAGTTAAACCGTCACCCCTACACTCACTAAATAAAATAGGAAAGCACTCGTAAAAAGGGGGCACCAGTTCTAAAAGAACAACTTGTTAATGAATTAATTTCAATTAATTAATCTCCGTACCTTCAAATACTTAATGAATCAGTCTCAAAATTTAGTGAGTTCTTTTCCTGCCGTGATCTAGAAACATATTTGCAAAGGAAAACGTTTCAACTTCTCTCATTTACAGTTTTATTAAATTAAACTCATTCAGGTTACATGATATGGCATTCAAATGATGGATAAACAGATTCAAATGATAAACAGGTGTTCAATATCACATCAACTGTTAGTGGATTCCTGAGCATAAAATCTAGAGTTAAACCTTTGTGGAACCAAGAGGAAACCAGATTTTCTGTTTCAACAGTGCGGTGGCGGAGTGGTTAGCACTGCGACAGCACAGCAACTCACCCTTGGCCGGGGGATCCTGGGTTCGATCCCAGCCCCCGACCAACAGTGATCTGTGTGGAGTTTGCATGTTCTCCCCGTGTCTGCGTGGGTTTACTCCGGGATTTCTCCGGTTTCCTCCCACATGCCAAAAACATGCAAATTAGGTTAATTGGCATCAAAACTGGGGATTCTAAATTGTCCTTAGGTATGACTGTGAAAGTGAATCAGGTTCAGGTTACTTTATTTGTACCCGTAGGTAGATTTGTTTTGCAGTCTGGTGACATCCATATTTACAAGCCACTAATTACATTCAACATAGACACAAACACAGGCACACATGAAGCTGACTATAAACATGATAAAAATACTCAAGGCTCCATCAATCAGGGTATAAAAAGACAAAGAGATGAGGGAGAAACCAGAGGTAAGAGAGGAGGGTCATATTAAAGGTTAAAAACTAGTCAAAGAGGTTAAAAAACTCAAAGGTCTAAAACCCAATAAAATATTTAGAACTCAAGTGACATCCTACAAAAATAAGTAAATATAAAATGGAGTTAATAAATAGGTACCTAAATTATGTACAATATATTTTTACAGCTTGTTCAACTCTTTGACAGCAGCAGGGACAAAGCTGTTTTGTAGCACTGGGTTCTACTTTTTGGGACAGCAAACCTCCGTCTTGAGGGAAGAAGCTGAAAGTTGCAGTGCAAAGGGTGGGAGTCATCATTTAAAATGGAGGTAGCCATCCTCTGTACTTGTCTGGTGTACAGGGATGTCAGGCTCAGCTGTGACTCACCAAGCAAACGACTGGACCATCTAACTACCTGATCCAAGGATTTCCTCTGTTTCAGTTTTATCTGACCAAACTATGACACTAAAGAAAAGGATAAAACAGATTCAATAAAAGCCCAATAAAACATTGTCATTATGGTTCGGTCAACTTGGAAGCGTGCAAGTTTTCTCAAGCAATGCAAATGTTGCTGACCCTTTTTGCACACCCTTTCACAGTTCACTTCAAAGTTTAAATTACTATCAATAATCGTCCCAAGATATTTGTACGATTGTACACATTCGGTGGTCTGGCCTTTTAGTACGGTGACTTTGTTCCTGGGATTTTTCCTCCTAAAGTCAATAATCATATCTTTAGTTTTTGTTGTATTCAGCTGCAGGTAGGAATCCTCACACCAGTGAACAAAATCATCAACTACTGGGCCGTGGCCACTCTCACCATCCTGGAGGAGACTGACAATAACTGAGTCATCAGCATACTTTATAATGTGTCTGTTGTCATGTCTGCTCCGACACATGTTTGTGTACAGGATGAAGAGTAGTGGTGACAACACACACCCCTGAGGAGAGCCAGTAGAAGAGCACTTTAGGTCAGACAATGTATCATTGACCCTTACTCTCTGCGTCCTGTTGGTTAAGAAATCCAGAATCCAACCCACCAGATTATTGCTCAAGTCAAATTGTTGCAGGAGCCTTTCAACTAAGATATGAGGTTGGATTGTATTAAAGGCGGAAGAAAAGTCCACAAATAAAAGCCTGGCATGTGTCCCATTAAAATCCAGATGTTTAAAAAGCATGTTAAACAGAGTGACAGTGGCATCCTCCACTCCTCTGTGAGGCCTATAGGCAAACTGCAGAGGATCCAATGCATGTTCAGTCTGCCTTAGGACCTCACATCTGACCAGTTTTTCAAAAATTTTCATTAAAATTGAAGTCAGAGCAACTGGTCTAAAGTCGTTTACCGTTTTAGGACAGCTGGATTTTGGAACGGGAACAACCACAGCTTCTTTCCAGATCTTAGGCACATGTTGTGTCTGTAAGGACTTATTGAAAATGTAATGAAATATAGGACTCAGTTCATGTGCACAGGACCTTACCAAGCGCCCACATATATTATCAGGGCCCTGACTTTTGTTCACTTTTACAGCGCAGAACTCCCTTTTAACATCCTGCACCTCAATATTAAAGTGCTGATTGTCTTTGAGTTTCTGTTTCAAATCTTGGATTTCTGTGCTGAAATCAAAGGAGTCAAAACGACCATAAAAACAATTAAGAGCATTAGCCAGCTCTGTGTCTGAATTAAAACCATCTAAAAACACACGATTACTGCGCTCTGTGCTCTGAAGGCCTGCAATAGTTTTCATACAGGCCAGGCTGAACCAAGTTTCTTTGTTGCCATCTTGCTTTCCAATTCTGATTTATAATTCTGTTTTGCTCTTAAAATTTCGGCCTTCAGCTCCTTTGTGGCAACCTATAGCTCAGAAACAGACCCCTGTTTAAAGGCAAGTGCTTTCCTCTTTAAGCAGGATTTAACTGATTTTGTAACCCATGGTTTGTTGTTGGGATATATTTTGACACGTTTACGTGGAACAATCTTATTTTTACAGAAAGACATGTATGAGCGTGTGAGGTCAACCAGAGAGTCCAAATCATCCCCGCAGGCCAGTTTGAACATCTCCCAGTCTGTACAGTCAAAGCATTCCTGGAGGCTGTGTTCTGAATCTTCTGTCCACACATCAATGTCTCTCGTCTCCACCTTGCCTCTTCTGAGAGCAGTTTTATATGTGGGCAGCAAATGTACACAGTTGTGATCTGAGGATCCTAAAGGAGGAAGGGGGATTGATTTATAGGCCCTCTCTATGGATCCATCGCACAGGTCCAATGTCTTTTTTCGCCTGGTTGGGCAGGAGACATACTGATAAAAGTTTTTAAGTGTCTTCTTTAAAGAAACATGGTTAAAATCCCCAAGAATGAAGTTTGGCGCCTCTGGAGAAATTGATTGCAGCTGCTGGATCACATCAAAGATTGTGCTGGAGGCGGAGTCAGCGTCTGCCCTCGGATGAATGTACACGGTTGTGATGAAAAGTTGGGGGAACTCGCGAGGCAAATAAAAGGGGCGTAGTGACACAGACAGCAGCTCCACATTGGGTGTACAGATGCACTCTCTGACCGTGACAGATGTGCAGTACTGCTTATTAATATATAAACATACTCCGCCCCCCTGACGTTTCCCCGTTACCTCTTCCTGCCGATCCGAGCGCAGCGGGGCTCCAAAGCCGTCAATCCACAGGTCTGCATCTTGATCATGTGCAGTAAGCCAAGATTCGGTGAAGGCCATGACGCAGCAGTTCTTAAAGTCCTTCTGGTAGCGTACATTCCCTTGAATTTCATCCACCTTGTTTCTCACAGACTGTACGTTCCCAAAAATTATTGAAGGAAGAGGAATGTTACCAAACTGCCGTCTCCTAAGGTGCAATTTCACACCTCTACGTCTTCCGCGCTTCCTTCTGCCACCTCTCCTGTCTCTCTTTTTACTGCTATGTTCGTCTCTCAAAATAAAGTCCGGCAGTTGCGGCTTAGGCTCAATCACAGCCGCTGCATCAGCCGTGTTTAAGTGCAGCAACATGTCCCTGGAATAATGTATTCTGCCCGCCATTCTGCCCGCCATGGAGCCGAACGCGTTTACTTCAGAGACAAAGAGCCAGAGTACAGATAGCAGCAGTGCGAGAAAGGGGAGGAAATCCATGTTGTAGATACCAGGGAGCTCTTCGCCATATATTCCACAAACACTCCAAGGCAGAAACGACACAGAGGATTTTATAAAAACATATAAAAGTACATAAAAACACACACACGCGCACGCACTATTTCACCAGCTGCCGGTCGCTGTGTGTGCATGAGCCCGAATTGAATGGTTGTCTGTCTCTCTGTGTTGGCCCTGCGATGGACTGGCGATCTGTCCAGGGTGTACCCTGCCTCTCGCCCAAAGATGCTGGGATAGGCTCCAGCCCCCTCATCACCACCACCTGCGACCCGAAAAGGATTAAGCGGAAGAAGATGAATGAACTGTAATGCAATGGAAGGCTGAAATATCTAACAAAACCAGAACACAATTTTATGGGGAAAAATTCCATAAACTGATTATCTAAAATGGAACTTCTGAATGAATCTACAAAAATGAAAGGTTACTTAAAAATGAATAAGAATTTTCCTTCAGTTTATAGCTTTGTCCTATGGCTGAGGGACTAATTGTACTATGAAATACTGGTTATGTTCAATTGTAATTGAAATTTTAGAACATCACGTTTAAATCCAGCAGATCGGAACAATGGGAGTCTCACTTACGAACAGCTGTAGGTCCACGTGTTCATTGGTGGTCAGTGCCAGCCGGGGTTTTAAGATCGGGACCCAGGGAGAAAGCAGCTGTTGCTCGGCTTTCAGATGGTTCACAACTGTAAGAAGCATAGACTCGGCCGGGGGTTGACGGTGCGGACAGTGAACAGGCAGCAGTGAAGGCTGTCTTGGAGCAGACGTGGAGTCCTTTGGCAACCGGTCCGAATTTAATATGTTTCCAGCCCACGGAACAAAACCATAGACTGAAGGAAGAACATTTTAGTCAGTTTCACCCACAAGCTCCTAGTTTCTTTACGGGGTCAGGCATGAATGAGGCCGAAAAAAGTCTGAAAAAAATCTCTATCAGTTTGCTTTAAAATAGGAAAATTAAAAGTCCACTTTAACTGCATGGAAAAAGTCAGGGAAAAAATCCAAGAAAAACATTCAACTAGGATAAGAATGGCTTCTGGGGTGAAGAAAGGGGATTTTGAGAGTTTGACTCTCTTTAAGGCGAGCTCAACAGAAAAGAATGGTTTCCCCTCAGTTAACCAGAAAAACAAGGAAACTAATGCAGGATTTGACAAGGTTCACACACATAAAAGACTTCTTAAAATTCACAGAACAATTTAGACAAAAGAAAACTGCAAGGAAGTACCAAGAACTCTGAAGAAGTGAAAACAAAAACTTCTTTTGTTCTTTTTCTTATCTAGATCTTCTCTTCTTTGTATCTTAGAATCTCTTCTTTTTTTTTGGTAACTTCAGAATGCAGAGCGGTTCTCACGCATTTAACTGAAGCGTGCTGCTGGGTCATGAAACAAGGCCGGCCGCAAGACAGGCCAATCATCCTCCATAAAGAGGAGTTTGAATGGGCTTTTTTCCAATGAGGGAACATCTTTGTTTGGGAACAGCCTATCAAATGAAAAGGGGCGTTATCGAGTGGAAGGCAGCCTAGTGACTGGTTATCATGAGTGATAGCAGACAGACTGTAAACTTGCAGTTCTTATGAAATTATGTGTTCAATGTAAAATCTAACTAATTAAGTGACTCAGGGCTAATATTCAGTGATCATGCATTTATACCATTACTAAAAATATTAACATTCATTTGAATAACACTCATGAAAATAAACATTCCTAATACATGCACTCACATTTAAATCAAGGATTAATGAATTACTGCAAACCATGGTTGGTGACCAAAAGGGTGATGATTTTCACAGTGTCCTTAGAATCCCGGGGAGATGATGGCTGGAAGAAAAGCTTAATGTTTAGTCAGAATTAACAGTTAGATTACACATTGAAACATATTCCGTAGATGTCCACTAGGAGATACTGTTGAGCTGTAGATAATTTTTAGGTCTCTGGCAAGACAGCGGGGAGGGGGCCTAGAGGGTTCTGGAAACTCTAAAAGAAGGAAGAAGGCCATATATCTGCCCACTTAAGAAGATTATGATTTTTTAAGAGCATCACTTCCTGTAGGGCAGATATTATCAGCAGAAACTGTCCATTTTGGGATTTTGACTTTTCTGATCTTGTTTATCTGCAGGTTTGGCTGGCGATTACTCTCACCTTAGGCTATTTTGCTACCTGTTCCTTGTGTTTATTTCCAGATTAGCTGGAGATTACGCTCACCTTAGCCATAACTATTTTTGCCAGGCCTGTATGCCCCTTTTCCATAAGTGTTGTGTATGTCTTTGTTTTTTTCATTAAATGTTGCAAACTCATGGCCGGCATGTGGTGCCTTTCTCTCTGCCCCAAAAGGCCATTCATGACAGATGGAGGCCAGTAATAAACTTCAAGGCCCTCAACAGAAGAACAGTGGCTAACAAAGCCAGTCTAATCAATCCACAAGGAACCCTGAAAACCCTACAGGTGAGGAAATATAAGTCTTGTATAAACTTAGCAAATGGGTTTTTCTCGCTCAGATTGGCGAAAGAGTTACAGGGTAAAACTCTATTTACTCATCAAGGTCAATCCTATGTCTGGCAAAGACTTCCACAAGGCTACAAAAACTCACCAAATGTATTTCAAGCAGCGGTAATGGATATATTACAAGGCCTAGAGGCCACAATCTACATTGATGATGTTTTCATCACAGATGAAACAGAAGAAGGGCATTTAAGGAAACTGCAGTCAATGAAAGACTAACAGCAGCAGAGTTAAAACTTAACCTCAAAAAGTTTCAGTTTGCATGTTTCCATGTGGACTACCTGGGGTTCCAAATCTTTTCGGAGCTGGGACTCTCAGGTGGTTACCGGGAAAAGTTGACAAAATTTGACCTCCCATAACAGAAAATGAACTGCAGAAGATCCTGGGACTTTGCAACTATGTCCGAGATCATGTTCCTGGCTACCAAAAGTATGCCAGGCCTCTGTATGCTAAACTCAAGAAGACAGATAAACCCCCAACTGACAAGAAGAAATGGGATTGGTCAGCTAGAGATCAGCAAAACTTGGAAGGTTTGAAGAAAGCAATCCAAAATGCAGTCACCTTGGATCCCCGGAGCCTAACCACTCGCTTAGTGGCAGAGGTAAGTTGGGATGACAATGATGTGATTGTCACGGCAGCAAATGAGAAGTGTGGCTTATTGGCCCTCTGGAGTTACACACTGTCCTCTGTGGAAAAGAAATAGCCACTTGAGGAAAAAGAGCTGGCTATTTTAGCCAAATACTAGAGTCACCTAAAAGAGTTGGCCCAGGGGCAAGGTATCAAGGTCGTCACTCAGTCAGGTGCACCGATACCTAATAAAAGCCACAGTGGACAGTACCAAAGCCACTAACATGAGGTGGAGCCAATGGGAAGATATGCTGCAGGACCCAGGCCTAAAAATAGGTCCAGAAAACCAGTCAGCAAGAAAACAGCAAAACCTGACAAAGACAAAGAGCATCTACCGAAATGGACATTGTACACCGATGGGTCTGAGAAAGGACCCGAGGACAAAGCATACTGGGGCTTTATCCTTAAAGAGGAAGAGAAAGAGAGGTTGAGGAAAAAGGGTAAAGTACTTGGTACAGCACAAACAGGTGAAGAAACAGCAGTCCTGGAAGGACTGTTGGAGTTGGGAAAAAAGGAAAATCAGAAGGGCTACATTAATCACGGATAGTGATTACTGTGCTCGAGCACTCCAAGAAGACTAATTATAATAATATAATTATAATATAATTATATTAATAATATAAGACAATTATACCTGTCAATGAAGCCAGATGATAGTAATCAATTAGCCAAGTTGGAAGCCTGTCTTAAGGAAATCAAAGCTTGGATGACTTGTACTTTCCTGCTATTAAATTCAGATAAGACTGAAGTCATTCTTGCTGGTCCAAAAAACCTTAGAAATACCTTTCCAAATCAAACTTTCAGTTTGGATGCGGTTACTCTTTCTCTTAACAGCTCTGTGAGGAACCTTGGAATTATTTTTGATCAAGATCTGTCTTTCAATTCACATATTAAATTTGTTTCTAAGACTGCCTTCTATCATTTGTGTAATATTGCCAAGATTAGGAGCATCTTGTCTCAGAGTGATGCTGAGAAACTGATCCACGCTTTTGTTAGCTCGAGATTAGATTATTGTAATTCTTTATTATCAGGTTGTCCAAAAACATCTTTAAAAAGTCTTCAGCTGATCCAAAATGCTACAGCAAGAGTTTTAACAGGTACTAGAAAGAGAGATCATATCTCTCCGGCTCTGGCCTTCCTTCATTGGCTTCACATAGAGTTTAGAATTAAGTTTAAAATCCTTTTTCTTACTTACAAAGCTCTAAACAATCAGGCCCCTTTTTATTTAAAAGATTTGATACTACCGTATTATCTTAACAGAGCACTACGCTCCCAAAATGCAAGATTACTTGTAATACCTAGAATCTCCAAAAGCACAATGGGAGGCAGAGCCTTCAGTTATCAAGCTCCTCTCCTGTGGAACCAGCTGCCAATCTGGATTCGGGAGTCAGACTCGATCTCTGTTTTTAAGAATAGGGTTAAAACCTTCCTTTTTGATATAGCCTACAATTAGGGAGGGATCATGTGTTTCTGAACCCTCCCTTAGCTATGCTGCTAATAGGTTTAGTCAGCCAGGGGACCTCCAATAATGCACTGGGCCTCACTCCTTTCTTCACTCTCAATGAAATATATTTTTTTTGCTGGTCATTAACATCTGTTTGTTCTCTCTCATAGATTGAGTCCCATCGTGCTGTTTGCTCTCTACCTGTCTGTTCTTTTCATCTTCTCTATCCCCTCACCCCCCAGACAGTCGCAGCAGATGACTGCCCCTCCCTGAGCCTGGTTCTGCTGGAGGTTTCTTCCTGTTAAAAGGGAGTTTTTCCTCTCCACCGTCGCCAAGCGCTTGCTCACAGGGGATCGCCTGATTGCTGGGGTCTTTCTGCAATTGTGGGGGTTCCCCCTACAGTTGAAAGTGCTATGAGATGACTGTTGTTGTGAAATGGCACTATATAAATAAAGTTGAATTGAATTAAACCATTTGGCAGGAAAATGGATTTGAAGGAGCAAAAGGTAAACCTGTAGCTCACCAAAATCTGTGGAAAAAAGTGGCAGAAATCAAGTTGAACATGTTGCTGGAGATGGTATACCAAAAGGTTCACAAGAAAGAGGGTCCTCACTGGCAGGGTAATGATGAAGTTGATCATTATGTACAGATGAGGAGACTCATCCTTGTAGGCCAGGAAAACTGGGAATAACACCCAAGGGAAGGGTGATTCCAGAATGTTCTGTGCAGGGAGTGGTGAATGCAGTGCATGAGTCACTGGGTCACGCAGGCACAGTCCCTACATGAAGAGAGTTGGTGAAATTGCAGCTCTGGGTTCCCACACATCGCATCCGTCAGATCCTCAAAAGCTGTGAAGTATGTGGGAAATATAACGCAGGAAGACGAGGACAGAGGGTGGACAGGTTGATGATAAAAAGCACTGTGCCATGGGCTTCAGTTTTCATGGATGTGGCCGGACCCATGGGAGTGAACAGTAAGAAGGGTGAAAATTACATCCTGGTCTTGGTTGACTCCATGTCTGGCTACATGATTGCTAAGCCCATGCAGAAAGCAAACAGGAACAGTGTGGTTACAATGTTGGAAGAAACATGCAAATGCTTAGGGGTGCCAAAAGAACTGAGAACAGACAACAGCACTCACTTTCACAATGCACAGGTGGATCAGTGGTGTCAGCGGTTCGGGGTAATGAGAGTTTACTCCCCTCCATACACCCCACAGGCAAATGGGGTGGTGGAAAGAACCATTGGGTTGGTAAAAAGTTGGATTGGGAAAAATGAAAACACCAAGGAACGGAGTGCAAAACTGTTGGAAATGGCTCAACAACTGAATGACAGGCATCGTGCAGGTAGGCCCTCCCCATCTCAAGAGCTAAACCAACGCCCCTTCACATCCCAGGAAGTGGGGTGAAGCCCTGAAGATAAAAGGGAGCCACGTGAACCTAAGGCCTTTTCAGGTAGGACAGCGAGTGTGGATCAAGGCCCACCAACCCACTGCCACTGCAGTCGAACCAAAGTACGACCGCACGGACATCGTCAAGCAAGTTTTGGACAGTAACACTGTCCTTTTGGAAGAACACGGAATCCAAGGGGTGGAGCAGTTGAAGCCAATCTCTAAGAGAAAACCAGAAGCTGAAATGGCTAGTAGCACCTCTACAATACCTCCCTTCATCAAGCTGGCAATGGTGAAGGGCTTGATTATTATGAGAAGAACATCCCATGTGTTCTGGGTGGCCAGAGCCCTGGATTTGTTACAAAATGCCCAAAAAGGGTATTTAACAGCAGAAACCGAAACTTTGATTTGGACCCAAGCTAGAAATTTGTGTGTGATATGTCTGAAACCCTCTTTACTTGAGGTAACATGGGAAGGCCAAGCATATAAAAAAAACAAAGAAACTTGCCGTCTGTAACGCTGCATTTCACGCCATGGCCTGGAAGCCGGTTAAGGTCTTGGATGCGCACGTCGTGGCCAGTGCAGACTAGAGGCCCTCCCTCCTGTGGTGCTTCTTATGCAATGGGGTAAACTGGAAGGCACCAGCACTGAACAACAGGGCTGCATCTGTCAATGGGATGGGCAGTATCTCAAGCCTTGCTCCCAATGTATGGATGCAATGGGAGGAGCAAAAGTCCTGCTGGCAGAGAGGGCATACGGCTGGCAAGTCAGGAAGATGGTGGATACTTTACAAATACTTTCACCCCACCTGGAAGAGGTTTATGGAGGCTGGCTGTTGATCCACAACATCAGCCCTGGTGAGTTAGCTGTGCCAACCCTTCCTCTGGTACCATCCTCATCTTGCCCTCCCTCAGCAACTGTAGGTCCGATGCCTCAAGGATCCTGCACTGTCATCTCTGGATGCCCTTCAGCAGACTTGTTGAAAGTACCAACCAAACTAGATGCAGCAATACAGCTTGGGTGGCCTTACAATCCTTATGCCTCCCCGCTGCAAACCCCTCCGATGGGCACCTTTCAAGTTCCTCAGGTCCACAGAGTATATCGGGACCCCAAGGAGTCAGGCTACACACCAATTCCAGCCCATTTATCTGAAATGCAGCAAGAACAAGCTCGTAACCATGACTTTGAATGTCCGTGGCAGCTCACTACTTGGGTGGCATTGATTAAAGAAGTCATTGATAACCCATACCTCCCCCTGCAAGACCTTGAACCCATCTTTAATGAAAGAAAGGTACGTTCAACAGCTTTGTATGCATGGGTAACAGCCCTTGATGCTATGATGCAAGCAGGGGTCAAAGCTCAAGCAAAGAGTGCCATCTACACAGTCACGTCTGAGGATTGGGTAAGGGGAGGTCAAATGTAAATACCTGGGACCTGGGTAGACCGGGCCTCAGTGGCCAATAGGCCAGAAGATATAGAGTCAAGCCGACAGTCTCAATGGTGTCGGTGCCGTTGAAGGGAATTTACTCTGTGGGAGCAGATATTGAAGTGTTCGACCGGCATGAATGGGAAAAAAACACAAAGGCTAAAGAGGGTAAGGGTCAACTTGGATGGATTTTGTCCAAATTGAAGAAATAGCCTCCATCCCAGAGGAGGAGGCATGATTGATCCACTACGACACTCTAAATAACATATACCCATACGCACACACATTCACACCTTATGACACACATACATTTTTACATGCATACTCACATAAAGTTAAATTTCTTTCTTTTCTCCTCTTTCCTTTTATTTTTCACCATTAATTAGCATTACAACTAGCCGCACTTGAAGCACTGCACCAGCGTACATCAACCGAGGAGTGGGTACCCTTCACAGTGACAGAAAGGAGAAGTAGTGACGTCACTGGTACAGTATGAGTGGCATGCTCATCTTTGTAGGTGCTTAATTGGACAAAAGGCACCTCTGAAGATGAGCTATTACATCTTCAAGAAGCAACATTGATCGGGAATGGGGTAAATCACCAGGATGCAATACAGAAACTGAACTTCCTAAGAAGAGAGCCTGATTAGGAGGACTCAAAAAGATAAGTAAGAAAAAATTTTGTCTTATTTTCTTGCTCAAATTTATGGCAATAACCATTGGTATGGTAATGCTGGCTTCAATACTATACTGGTTAGGTTATGCACCATGGGCCCTTACACACACAAGAGTTCATTATGTTACAACCAAGAGGTTTGAACAAACCTGTTGGGCTGCAGAGGGAAGGCAGACCTACACTGCAGTGCTCAGTAATGAGACACAGCTCAACTTAACTGAGATGCAACAACAGACTTCCAAACTCAGTTTTGAAGAATGGAAAAACAATTGGAGTGATACTCTGTGGTTTGAAGAGAAGCTTAACGTCACAGAGCTAAAACCTGGAAAATGGGCAATTGAAGACCTGCAGGACCTCACCGAGGAAGGGGGCCTTTTAAGGCTACTCATCTTCACAAAGAAGCAACGAATACCAGTCAGGTGTAATTGGATGCAGCCAGAATTGCAATCATCAGCATGGTACTGTACTTGGAGCTGCAGACCAGTACCCGGTATGAATAGCACTGGATACAGGGAGGCTGAGGTAATTCATAGGCCAGCTCTCTATCGCAATGAAACCTGTGTCAGGATATTCCCGAATTATGGGCCCTTCTGGGGTTATTATAACCTCATATGCTCAGGTACGGAGAGGCCTGAGAAAAAGGTGAAAAGGGCCACTTCTCCACATGAGAGTAACAGCACAGCAACTACGACCGCCCAGACAACCCCTCAGCCTAGATCCACCAGAACACCACCTCCAGGGGGGTCACTCTCAGGTAGATCAACTACAGTACCACTGGTGCCAAGTTCAACTATAAAGTTTACAGAAGAAATTGACTGATGACTTCAAACCAGTATTGAAAGCTCAACAAACTTACAGTAAGCAATTGGTCACATACTGCATGCAAGAGAAGAGAAATAAGTTGGCACCGTGTTTCTGGAACATCAACGGCAGATGCCCAAGTGAATGGAGAAGTTGGGTGCATATTCTGCACTGCCCCACTTGCTGCAGTTGATTATCTATGGGAAATTAATGGTGGACTGTGGTGCAACCGCTGCTATTCGGGCACAACTTCCATAGCACCAATTCCATTGGATGGCCTGTTTAGCCAAAGATATGACATTGACTTTCCACAGGTGTTGCCAGAGACCAGGTGGGGCATACAAACAACAGGAAAGATGCTCCACAGCACTGTGGACCGAGAACGTAGGCTGCAATGGAGGGACATCAGATACCATAATGGCATCTATTACCCCTAACACCAGAACACCTGATGCCTCCCCGATGGTTCAATGGCATTCTCCACCCATTTCTCGCATAATGATGCTTGGCTGGATTATATCCATGCACCAGTACCACAGCACGTGCACCACCAGCAAGATGACACCATGTAGAATGATGCAATAGATGCCCTCCCCAGCTGACCCAACTGACAAGAGCACTCAGAGAGGGCCCTGCAGCTCATAATCAGCTAGATGCCCAACAACCACCAAAAGAAACCCCTGCCACAGTCATAATTGATAACTATGAGGTCCCCAGTCTGACAGCTGCATCCCCTCGAGTCAATCAACCCACTTCTACACAATGAAGTGTATCTACTGATGGTCTGCCGACCCCTGCCACTCTAATTATTGATGAGGGGGCAACCAAGGAGCATCCTGAAGGCCCGTCATCACCTCGACCCACCTCAGCACCAACAAACAGGCGCCATGGCTCTTTGTCACCTGCACGTAACAGCTCAGGTCTTCGGGAAGACATCATCCCCCTGTTTGTTGGTGAGGACGACGCTCTTCTGATCCCAACCTCGTCACAGAGCCATAAAGGGGCTAGTTGACTGGATACCCCAACCGAGGGGTGTTTGGGTAACCCACAGCTGGACACCCGGAAGAGGCCTATGAGCAACTGACCGGCTCACTGATATCATCCATATGAGAAGAAGGTGGGGTACCCCCCCAAAAAAAACACAGAGGGGACAGACAGGAGGCCATCAGAAGCAACAAGCAGGAGGCCATCAGAAGCAATACAACCATAACAACAGAAAGGACAGATTTTGGTAAAACATGGAGTACTGCATACAAGCATGATATTAGAGATATACTGTATGTCATGAAATGCAATATTATATGTGTTCAGTAAATTGTATAATCACTGTGTTGATGTATGTAACCATTATGTACTTTTTAAATGCACAAAGAGGTGTCTGTGAGTTCAGATCATGAAAGCATATATTTTTAACTTAGTTGACTGGAAAAGGGCAGGTTGTGACAGGAATGGGGAGTGAAAAGGGGAACTAGGAGAGGCCCCAAGACTCGTGTTTCATGGAAAATGCTGAGATGAGCGAAACTGAGGAGGTAATAGTGCTGATATGAGCAAAACTAGATGGTAAGAATAGATAGGCTACGTGGCACGTGGCACATATACTTGAAGTCATGAGGGAGACGTGCGTATTTATGTATTTATGTATGTTAAGATAAGATAAGATAAGATAAACTTTATTGTCCCTCAAGGGGAAATTTGTCTTGGGCTTATCACCCATGCTGCAACCACACAATACACATATACACAATGGATGTAGTACATAAGATCCTTCATAAAATATACTGTATATATATATATATATATATATATATATATATATATATATATATATATATACTGTATATGTAGATAGATATGAAATAAAACCCAATAAATAATACAAGTACATACATAAATAAATATATAAGAGCAGTCATTAAAAACAGGAGTTATAAGTGTCCCTGACCTATCTATTTGAGTTTAGAAGTTTTACTGAAGTTGGGATAAATGAGTTCTTATATCTATTGAACCTGCACTTGAGGACTCTGTATCTCCTCCAGGAGGGCAGCTGCTCATATTCATTGTTTAGTACATGGCTCATGTCACTGATTATTTTTTGGGCTTGTCTACAGGCTACCTGTTCGTATAAGATCTGCATTGATAAATACTCTTTAACTCCAATAATTTTCCATGCAGTATGAATTAAACGCAACACTCTGTTCTTTAGTTTCACAGAGAGGTTGCCAAACCAAGCTGTGATGCTGTATCTAATACAGCTCTCCAAAACAGCCTGGTAAAATATTAACATAATCCTTTTATCAACGTCATGTATTCTTAATCTACGCAAAAAATGCAGCCACTGTTGTAGTCTACTGCAGAGGTAATCAATATATGTGCTCCAGGTTAATGAATTGTCAATAAATACTCCCAAATATTTATAGGAACTAACCTGTGTTATAGTGTGGTTGTGGATGACCACAGGCCTGTGGTCACCAACTCCCCGAGGGTCAAACACCATCTCCTTTGTTTTATCAGTATTCAAAATGAGATGACTATCATCACACCAATTGACAAACCTCTGAATTTCTATAAAATAGCTCGACAGATCATGAGTCTTTTGAAGTAGTGATAAAACAGCAGTGTCATCAGAAAATTTAATAATTCGATTGCCTGGATAAACACTTCTGCACTCATCAGTGTACAAGGTGAACAAGAATGGTAAACTAACACAACTTTGGGGAGCCCCTGTGCTGAGGGTTCTGGATTTAGATAAAGTTCCATTTACACTAACTTGCTGTTTGCGATAAGTTAAAAATGAGTGGTACCGTTTAATAATATCAGGATGCACATTAAAATCATTTAACCTCTTAATTAAAAGGTGTGGCTGCAGTGTGTTAAAGGCTGAACTAAAATCAACCAATAAAAGAAGTGCATATGAGGATGTCTCCTCCAAATGTTTAAAAACAGAATGAGTTAAGGTTAAAATGGCGTCCTCTGTACTTCTATTATTTTTATAAGCAAACTGCAGAGGATCCAAAAGTCCTCCAGTATCACTTTTCAGAATGTCATTGACAATCTTCTCAAGGCACTTCATTACCAGTGAGGTCAGTGCAACAGGACGGTAGTCATTATTCTCTTCCTAGAAGTATCCTAGAACTTTTTCCTAGGCATTCAGATTCAAATTTCTTCTTCGTCTCATCTTTAGCTGTTCTTAGTTTATGATTAAGACATACATAGTAATTACTTTCTGAGGTAAAACATTTTCTTTACAGAATTTTATATACTCAGTTATGGTATCTGTGGCCTCCTCTAACTCCAAGTTATGGAAGAGTCCCCAGTCGGTACAAGAAAAACAACCTCTCAAAGTTTCTATGCCTTCATTGTCCCATATGAAGATTGTCTTTGTCTGTGGTTTGTTGCTTTTAAGCAAAAACTTGTAAGTAGGAATCAAAAGAACAGCATTATGGTCTGAGGACCCCAAGGGGGGCTTAACCCTTGCTGTATAGGCATTTCTGATGTTCCCATAGCATTTGTCCAAAATATTTTTCCCCCTTGTACTGCAGTTCACTTATTGGCTGAAGCCAGGCAGTGCCACATCCAGTTTGCAGTGATTAAAATCACCTAAAGTCAAACAAGGTGCTTCAGGAGTGCGTTCCAGTTGTCTGTGTACACAGTCCACAATAGCATTCGCCACATTGAAAGCATTCCCACTGGGCGGGATATAAACAGTGCATAATAAAATGTTTCCAAATTCACGGAGGAGATAAAAAGGCCTCAGGCTTATGCACAGCAGTTCTATGTCTGGGGTACAAAATGACTCTCTTGTAGTGAACCGTGAACACCATTTGTTCTTAACGTACACACAAATACCTCCTCCTTTAATCTTACCGGAGAGCGTGTCCCTGTCCTGCTGCACCAGGGAGAAGCCATCCACGGACAGGAGCAAGTCAGGTACGTCCTTCTGAAGCCACGATTCCGTGAAAATGAGCAGGCATGACTCCCGATACTCGTATAGGAACCTGACATTGCTTTTGAGTTCCTCCATTTTGTGGAGGACATTAGGAGGACGTTTCAGTGAGCGGGCATTACAGAGCAACATGGATGGCAGTGGAGGCCTGTTCTCTCTCCTCCGAAGTCTCTGTCGTACTCCACTGCATTTCCCTCTCTTCCGCGACTGGCTTCTACGCCCTCCTGTCGGATTTTGTAAGAGCTCCCTAGGCAGGAGGGGTGCCAAGACATGGCTGGAACGAAGAAGCTGGAGCTGATCTCGAGTATAGCTCAGGAGCGTGGTCGGCCTCATGTCCCAGTCCACTTGGGTACAGTGGAATATTATCCTGAGCAACAAGATCACAAGCAGTCCCTTTAGCAAAAACATCATTATGATTTTTGCAGCGCCACACCTCTGGTGCTGCTCTGTGTAATAAGTCTGTGTACTAAGTTATAATAATGTATAAGGTGTAATAATGTAATGTTGTGTAATAAGTTTGAAACAGACCAATCAAAGTAGCCAAAAAGCCTGAGGAGATAGGAGCTAGCCTATAGTAGAAAAGAGGAAGTCTGTAAGATGGGTGTGAAAGGAGTATATAATCTAGGGGGAAAAGCTTCAAAATGCTCATTTTCGGGCAGACTTCAAAATTCAACACCGTGTGGCAGAAGAACTGAAGAGGAGAAGACTGCAGTGAAGAAAATGATCCAAATTACCATCCTTTCTCTACAACTTTAAAATAAAACTCTTCTACTACAAAAATCAACACTCAAGAGGAGAAAAGGGGAAGTGAAGACATCAGCTGATGGCTGCTCCAGCAGCTGCTTCACACATCGCTGGACCCGCTGGTGGGGGAAGGGGGGGGGGGCTGTAAAGGAGCCGGAGCTGCTGAATTCTCTCCTCACCAGCCTGTGGGCTGAGCGCTCATCTGGGAACTTCTCTCCCTCTCCTTTTCACCAGGGGAGAGAAGCGGAGAGGCTGGCTGGTGACTTTAACCATCTTCCTTTTTCTCAACAGGTTTTTTTTAGACATTTATCTACAAATTGATAGGTGGTTTTTATGATTCAAATTATTCAATTATTTTTAGAGTGATTTTTAGATTAAACAAATTTGCATTTTGATTTAATTGATTTAAAAAAGTATAACCCTTTTTGCTGTGCTTTGCAAATCCTCAATAAATCCTACAGCATATTAACAGACAGTAAAGGTATCTGTGATCTATGTTTCAGAGGTCCATCTGTTTGATTTCAAGAGAGAATTTTTAAAGAGGTGTAACAGTTTTATGAGTTTTTAAGGGTTACTCTGTAAAGATTATTAAAATGGGTCTCCTATAGATCAATTTTCCTGATCTTAAACAACTACCCAGGTTACCAAGAGCAATAACACCACGAAGGAGCTGTCGTTAATACAAGTGTGCGCTCTGGGCTGCTGGCTGAACAGGTCACTCAGTCAGTGCTCAGGGTTCAGGTAAGAGGAGATCACATTGTAGATGAAGACAGTGAAGCTGGGTTAATCCTTCAATTACCAGCCACGCAGTGTGACAGAAATCCCTATGAAGAGACTCTTCTGGGGACTGCAGCTGGTAAATTTGACCTTTACTTGGGGTACAAGGTCAGGGTCCTTTACACCTTAGGATGGTGAATAAGGAGATTGTTCTGGACAAATATTCGCTCCCCACAATTGAAGAACTTATCGCAACATTCAGTGGCTCAAAAGTGTTCACAAAGCTTGATCTCCACCAGGGTTATCTAGATGTACCTCTTCACCCAGCCAGCAGGAACTTGACAGTGTTCATGACCCACATGGGTGTTTTCAGGTACACCCGCATGCCTTTTGGTCTGAACTCAGCGCCTAGCTGTAGTGGTGTACCTGGACGACATCGTGGTCCATGGCACATTGTGGGAAGAGCACGATTGTCATTTGGGATGGGTGATGGAGGTGCTACAGGAGCACGGAGTCACATTGAAATGGGGAAAGTGCATTTTTGCGGTGGACTCCATCGAGTTTTGGGATTTGGGCTGGCGGCCAAGGGTCTGAGACCCCTGCACTCGAACATGAAGGCAGTCCTGCGTCTCCTAGATCCCACGACACCCTCACAAATTTCCTCGTTCTTTGACATGGTGAACTTTTATGGACATTTTATTGCCCATTATTCAGAGACAATTGAACCACCCCGGGCTCTTCTGAAACAGGATGCACTATGGCAGTGGACCCCAGCATGTTCAGCAGCAGTTGCTAGGCTGAAGTCTCAACTCAACCCCCCCACCCCAGTGTTGGCCCACTTTGATCCAAAATGACTGACTTTTGTGACCTGTGACACATCTGGTTAGCCAGTGGGGGTGGTTATGTCTCAGGTGCAAGATGGTACCGAGCACCCAGTGGCATTCACATCGAGTTCTCTTTCAGCGGCTGAACAGAAATATGCCGGGGGTGAGAGGGATGCGCTCTCCTATGTTTGGGCATGTGAGCGGTGGCACATCTATCTCAACAGGCACCACTTCACCCTGCAGACAGACAACCAGGCACTGACAACACTACTGGAGACGACAGGCTTGGGACACAGACCCCTACGGATCCACAGGTGGACAGAGCAGCTGAGGGCCTACAACTTTACTACCCAATTCACCCCTGAAAAAAGGAACATAGTGGCGGACTTCTGTCCCATGCCACGACCAACACCGCGCAACCAGACGACGGTGACAACCCCACAGAGGCCAATCTGGTTGATATGCTGCATGGACACCTGCGGGACATGGTATCCCTCCAGGAGCTCTGGACAGAGTCGGAATGGGACCCCATGTTGTCACAACTCTGCTCGGTCATCAGGGAGGGTTGGCCTGCAAAAAGTACAAGGAGAGCTGGCACCTTTTCACCGGTTTAGGGATGAACTGAGCTGTTGGAACGGGGGGGGGGGGGTGGCGAAGGTACACTGCACATTAGTCCCAGTGTCTCTGAGATCACGAGTTCTGGCGATGCTCCACGAGGGCCATCTGGGTGTGGTCAGGGTGAAGCAATGTTGCAGGAATTCAGTTTGGTGGCCTGGTATCGATAAGGACATTGAAACCATGGTAAAGAACTGTGTTCCATGCTTGGAGAGCGGAAAGACCAGCGGACCTCCACCCCCACCCCTGTGATTATTGCCGTACCCAGAGGGCCCTTGGAAGCAGATCCAATTAGACATCTGCAGCGAACTGCATACAGCACCCCAAACAGCCGGTTTTTGCTTGTGGTCTACAATCTGTTCTCCAAATGGCCAGAGGTGTTGCCCGCTAATTCAGTCACGACAGACGTGGTTACAGGTTTCCTCTCGTCACTGTTCGCCAGGGCATTGCAACACAAAAAAAAACCTTCATCAAAAAATAAAAAAAACAAAAAACTCCATCAAAAAAACAAAAAAAAAACTTCATCAAAAAATAAAAAAACACAAAAAAAATTCATGAAAAAAATAAAAAACATAAAGCTCCTTCACCAAGAAATAAAAAACACAAGCAACCTTCTTCATCAAAAATTTAAAAAAAAAACACAAAAAATGCCTTCATCAAAAAAATTAAAAAAAACACCATCAAAAAATTAAAAAACAAAAAAAAATGCCTTCATCAAAAAATAAAAAACAAAAAAACTCCATCAAAAAAAATTAGAAAAAGAAAAAACTCCATCAAAAAAATTTTAAAAATGCAAAACACTCCATCAAAAATTTAAAAAAAAAACCTCCTTCAAAAACAGTTTAAAAGACACAAAAAACTCTTTCATCAAAAAAACTTAAAAAACAAAAAATCTTCTTCACCAACAAATAAAAAAACACAAAAAAACCTCCTTCATTAAGAAGTAAAAAACAAAAAACTCCTTCATCAAAAAATTTTTAAAAAAAACTCCTTCAATAAAAAACACAAAAAACTTGTTAATCAAAAAATTTAAAAATGCACAAAAAACATAAAAAAATTTAAAAACACAAAAAACCTCCTTCATCAAAAAATAAAAAAACCCTCAAAAGCCTCCATCAAAAAAAAAAATTAAAAAACACAAAAAAACTCCTTAATTAAAACATAAAAAACACAAACACTCCATCAAAAAAATAACCACTAAAAAAAATTTAAAAAAAAAACCCACAAAAACACCTTCATCAAAAAATTTTAAAAAACTCCTTCACCAAGAAATAAATGCAAACAACTTACTTCATCAAAAAATTAAAAAACACAAAAAAAACTCCTTTATCAAAAAATAAAAAACATAAAAATCTCATTCATAAAAAAACCCCTCCTTCATCAAAAAATTAAAAAAACACAAAAATCTGCATCAAAAAAAGACAAAAAGACAAAAACCCCTTCAACAAAAAATTAAAAAAAACAAAAAAACTCCATACTCCAAAAAAATTTTAAAAATGCAAAATACCTCCTTAATCAAAAATATAAAAAACACAAAAAAAACTCCTTAATTTAAAAAAGAAAAAAAACAGTAAAAAATTAAAAAACACAAAACACCTTCATCAAAAAAAAAACTCCTTTCCCCAAAAATAAAAAAAAATTCCTTCCCACTGAAAATAAAAAAAACACAAAAACTTCTTCCCCCACCAAAATAAAAAACGCCTCCCCCCAAAACTAAAAAACACAAAAAACTCCTAAACCCAAAAATAAAAAAACACAAACTCCTTCCCTCCCCCCCCAAAAAACCTTCCTCAAAAAAAAACACAAAAAAATCCTCAACCCAAAAAATTAAAAACGCAAAAAACTCCTTCCCCCCCAAAAAACACTCCTTCCCCCAAATCAAAAAACACAAAAAACTCCTTCCCCCCAAAATAAACACAAAATTCTCCCTCATCAAAAAAATAAAAAACCCCACCTTCATCAAGAAATAAAAAAGACAAAAAATTTAATCATCAGAAAATTTAAACATCAAAAAGTGAACCATCAAAAAAATTTAAAAAAGACAAAAAATTCCCCCAAAAATAAAAACATACAAAAAAAGTCCTTCTTCCAGTCAAAAATACAAAAACACCAAAAATGTCTCCCCCCAAAAAAAATTTAAAAAAACACAAAAAAGTCCTTCCCCCCAAAATTAAAACACACAAAACTCCTTCCCCCCAAAAATGAAAAGCACAAAACTCCATCCCAAAAAAAATGAAAGAACACAAAAAAACTCATTCCCCCAAAATAAAAGAACAAAAAAACTCCTTTCCCAAAAAGTAAAAGAACACAAAAACTCCTTCCCCAAAAAATAAAAGAACACAAAAAACTCCTTCCCCCAAAAAATTAAAGAAAACAAAAATCTCCTTCCCAAAAAAATAAAAATCACAAAACTCCTTCCCCCAATAAAATAAAAGAACACAAAAAACTTCTTCCCCAAAAAATAAAAGATCACAAAAAACTCTATCACCCAAAAAATAAAAGAACAAAAAACACCTTCCCCCAAAAACAAAAGGACATAAAAAAACTCCTCCCCAAAAATAAAACAAAAAAACTCTTTGCTCCAAAAAATAAAAAAACACAAAAAATGTATTCCCCAAAAATAAAAAACACAAATAACCCTTCCCCCAAAATGAAAAAGCACAAAATTCTCCATCAAAAAATAAAGAAACAAAAATCCCTCTTCCCCAAAAATAAAAAATACAAAAACCCCTCCTCACGCAAAATAAAAAACACAAAAATATCCCAGCCCAAAAATAAAATAGCACAAAAAACCTTCCTCCCAAAAAACAAACACAAAAACCTGCCTCACACAAAATAAAAAACCCTCCTGCCCAAATACAAAAAAGAAAAAACCTCCCCCCAAAAATAAACAAACTTTCCTTCCCAAAAATAAAAAACAAAATTCCTTACCCCCAAAATTAAAAAACAAAAAAATCCTTTCCACACAAAAAAAAATCCTTCCCCAAAAAATAAAAAACACAAAAAGCTCTTACCACCAAAATAAAAAAAAACTCCCTCCCCCCAAAATAAAGGAACACAAAAAGCTCCTTCAATTTAAAAAAAAAAAAACTCTTTCCCACAAAAAAGAACACAAAAACCCATTCCCCAAAAAAATAAAAATCCAAAAAACTCCTTCCCACAAAACATAAAAAAACACAAAAAACTCCTTCCACCAAAACTTAAAAAAAAATGCAAAAAACTTCGTCCCCCAAAATAAAAAAGTACAAAAAACTCCTTTGCCCCAAAATAAAAAACAAAAAACCTCCTTCACCCAAAATAAAAAACACCAAAGTCTACATCAAAAAAACTTTGAAAAAACACAAAAAAATACTGCTTCACAAAGAAATAAAAATAAACACAACAAACATCCTTCATCAAGAAAAATTTAAAAAACTCCACCAAAAAATAAAAAAGACAAAAAAGTCCTTGTATAACAAAACACAAAAAAAACTCCTTACTCAATAAAATAAAGAAAACAAACCCCATCAAAAAAATTTAAAACAACAAACTAATCCATTAAAAATAAAAACTTGATGAAAAAAATAAAAAAAACTCCATAAAAAATTTAAAAAATGCCAACTCCTTCATCAAAAAAGTTAAAATCACAAAAAACATAAAAAAAACCCTCCAGCAAAAAATAAGAAACACAAAAAACTCCATCGAAAAAATAAAAAAACACAGAAAACTCCATCAAAAAATTATGAAAACCACAAAAATGCTCCATAAAAATAAACAAAAAAATGAAAAAAAATGAAAAAAAACCAAAAAACTCCATCAAAAAAATAAAAATCTCCATCAAAAAAAATTAAAAAATGCCAACTCCTTCGTCGAAAAAATTAAAATCACAAAAAACACACAAAAAACTCCATCAAAAAATAAAAAACACAAAAAAACTCCATCAAAAACAAAAACCACAAAAAACCTCCTTCATCAAAAAATTAAAGACACAAAAAATCTCCGTCAAAAAACAAAAACTCAATCCAAAACAAAAACACAAAAAACTCCATCAAAAAATAAAAACCTAAAAACTTTAACAAAAAAATTTAGAAAACCACAAAAAACTCCTTCCCCCATAAAATAAAAAAATCCTCCTCCCCAAAAATAAAAAAACACAAGCAACCCTCCGCTCCAAAAATTAAAAAAACTTTCTCCCCAAAAATAAAACACAAAAAACCCTCCACCCCAAAAATAAAAAAAAAACCTAAAAACTCTCCTAACCCAGAATAAAAAAAATATTCAATTCAATTCAATTCAAATTTACTTATATGCGCCATTTCACAACAACAGTCATCTCATAGCACTTTCAACTGTAGGGGAAACCTCCACAGTTGCAGAAAAACCCCAGCAAGCAAGTGCTTGGCAACGGTGGAGAGGAAAAACTCCCTTTTAACAGGAAGAAACCTCCAGCAGAACCAGACTCAGGGAGGGGCAGTCGTTTGCTGCGACTGGCTGGGGGGTGAGGGGATAGAGAAGATGAAAAGAACAGACATGTAGAGAAAAAACAGCATGATGGGGACTCAATCTATGGGAGAGAACAAACAAATATATATACTATATACTGTATATATACTGTATATAGTGGGAATGTGAGAATGTGAGAATGACGAGACAGAGTTCTCTCTTGAGTCAGCTTTATTCACATCTCCAACATCACGAAGCAGAAAAAAGAGCCACACAGGGAACTCTCGTCCTTAAATACCAGGACTCTTACAGTTCACAAGTAACATGTCTCACAGACCACATTGCATTATAATGACAGTAACAATGCATCCTCTCTCCATGATAACACCCCCACTGTCTACAATGCATCCCCTCTTTAATCCTATAATTATACCCCACAGTCTCAAGCTTTGCATACCAAAGCTAACACTCTTGCAGCTTCCTGTAATCACCAAGGAAGCTCTGCCTTTGTTCTGGTCTAAAATGTGAGTCCAAAAGCAGGTCACGTATGTGTGTCCACCACACAAAGCCCCCCCCCCCCAGCATTTTAGAACAAACAAGGGAATAACAACATGCATGCCGTGATAGTATCAATACACATCAGTCCACATGCTGTCTGGGCTTCCGTCTCCTGCCGTATCTGCTGTAGCTGGGATTCAATGTCTCTGCGGCACTGTCACGCTGGGGGTTTGCCGTCTGGGGGTGGAAACCTTTTGTCAGCACCTGTGGGAGTTCTGGGGAAACATTACCCTGTGAACCCCCCCCGCGGAGGTCTACCTCGCCGCGGGGCCCTCGCCAACAGCACTTGCTCATCTGCCACCACAAAAGCGGGTTTGAGTCTGTTTATGCCAACTTTCTCTTTCCTACCCCCCAAATCTAGCAAAAACTGCTTGTCCCCTGTTTCTAACACTCTGAAGGGTCCGTCATAAGGCGGTCGCAGCGGGGTTCGATGCGCATCATGTCTGACAAAAACAAGCTCTGCGTTCTTCAAAGTTTTAGGCACAAAAACGCGCAGAAAACTGTGGTGCGTGGGGCCGGGCAGCGTGCTTGATTCTATGTTACTCCGCAACAGCTGAGGCGGGGGGGCCGTCTGGTGCAGGGTTATCTGGGAGAAACTCCCCAGGGAGCCGAAGTGGCTGCGCAAACACGAGCTCCGCTGGGGAGGCTTCTAAGTCCTCTTTAGGCGCAAAACACAACCCCAATAACACCCACGGTAACTTGTCTACCCAATTTGCACCCGTCAGTGACGCCCTGAGAACTGCTTTCAATGACCTATGAAAATGTTCGCATAACCCGTTAGCCTGCGGATTGTACGTGGTTGTGCAGTGAATTGTGACACCCAGGCTGCGGGCCATTGTCGACCAAAGCTCGGACACAAATTGAGGGCCTCTGTCGGACGTAACGTCCGATGGAACGCCAAAGGGCGCCACCCAAGCTGTTAAAAATGCACGCGCAACCTCCTCGGCCGTGGTTAATGCCACCGGGACCACTTCAGGCCAGCACGTGGTGCGGTCCACCATTGTGAGAAGGTGTGTGCACCCTTGTGATGGCGGGAGGGTGCCCACGAGGTCCACATGAACGTGATCGAACCTCTTGGCCGGAATGTGAAATGGCTCCAAAGGAGCCCTCGTGTGCCTGTGTACTTTGGCTCGTTGACACGCCGTGCAGGCTGCTGCCCACTCTTTAACTTGTTTGTGGAGGCTCGGCCACACAAATTTCTCTCCTACCATTTTGACCGACGCGCGCACTCCCGGGTGCGCCAAAGAATGAATCGAGTCAAAAACGCGGCGGCGGCACGCAGCTGGTACTACTAGACGCGGCCATCCCGTGGAGACATCGCAGATTAGGGGGGGGCATACCGTCTTGCTGTATCCTGTTCTCCAGCCTTAACCCCTGTTGGTCCAGACTGGAGCGCGCGCACATCCGCGTCACTAACCTGCTCCGCGGCCATGGCTGCGTAATCTATTCCTACGCTGACTGGGGCCGCCACGGTGCGCGAGAGGCAATCTGTCACTACATTGAGTTTGCCCACCACATGCTGGATATCAGTGGTAAACTCTGATAACGCGGCCAGCTGTCTCTGCTGCCGGCCTGACCACGGTTCGGAAACCTTGGCCATCGCAAATGTTAGCGGTTTGTGGTCAACGAACGTGGTGAAAGAGCGTCCTTCTAGCCAGAACTGAAAGTGGTGAATGGCCAAATGGAGAGCGAGCAGCTCCCTGTCGAATACGCTGTATTTACGTTTGCTATCGCACAAGGTCCTGCTGAAAAAAGGTGAGGGGCTGCCAAACCCCGGCTACATGCTGCTCCACGACCGCCCCTATGGCCACCTCTGAAGCGTCAGTGGTGAGCGCTATGCGGGCCATTGGGTCTGGGTGTGCCAACAACGCAGCCTTTGCCAAGGCTGCTTTCACCTCCGAGAACGCTTGGTCCCGCTCCGGGGACCACTCGACCTTATCCACGGGTTTCTTTTTTTTTAGCGCAGCATACAGCGGCTGCATGAGTTGCGCCGCGCGGGGAAGAAAACGGTTATAAAAATTCACCATTCCCAAAAACTCCTGCAACGCCCTGACCGTCTGCGGCTGGGGAAAATCTGCTACCGCGCGCACTTTGTCAGGAGGCGGAACTGCTCCTTCGGGGGAGACGCAGTGTCCTACAAAATCGATCTGTGCCACCCCGAACTGACACTTCGCTGGGTTGATTATTAACCCGTGATCTCCCAACCTTCGGAAAACTGTGGCCAGGTGTTTTTCGTGTTCGTCTTCGGATGCGCTGGCTACTAAAATAGACGAACACGAAAGGGAGATCGCGAAGCACCGCGTCCATCATGCGTTGGAACGTCTGAGCAGCCCCTTTAAGTCCGAATGGCATGCGTAAAAACTCGAATAGGCCAAACGGAGTTATTACCGCTGTTTTGGGTATGTCCTCAGCGCGCACTGGGACTTGGTGGTAACCGCGGACCAAGTCTATTTTAGAAAAAACACGCGCCCCTGCCAAATGAACGGAAAAATCTTGGATATGCGGGATTGGGTAGCAGTCGTGCGCTGTAGCGTTGTTTAACCTGCGGAAATCCCCGCAAGGTCGCCATGATCCCTCAGCTTTCGGGACCATGTGCAGCAGGGAAGCCCACGGACTGTTTGAACGTCTGATAATGCCCAACCTCTCCAGGTTGGCGAACTCCTCGCACGCTATGGCTAGTTTAACTGTGTCCAAGCGCCGAGCTTTTGCAAAAACGGGCGGTCCGGTAGTGGTAATAAAATGCTCCACCCCGTGCTTAGCGACTGTTGCCGAAAATGTGGGGACCGTGAGTGCTGGGAACTGAGTGAGCAGTGTGTGGAACTTACCTCTTGCAGCTGTGACATTGGCTTGTGCTGTTGGCGGGGCCACTCGCGCTGTATAGGGGATAGAATCAAAAGAAAGTGCATTAACCAGGCGCCTGTTAGCGAGATCAACCAACAAACCATGTGAGCACAGAAAATCAGCCCCCAACATATTGAAATTTACTGCTGCTACAACAAAAGTCCACTCAAATGTACGGCCGTGTAGAGACAGAAGCAGAGTCTTCTCACCAAAGGTCTTAATCTCCGAGCCATTCTCTGCTGTCACCCGGGGACCTCCGGAACCAGCTAGTCTGTCCACGTAGGAAGGTGTGATGAAACTCAACTGGGAGCCTGTGTCGACGAGGAACTGCCTCCCCGAGTGTGCGTCCGACAAGTAGAGCAGCTTGTTCTCCTCCCCGAGGGCCGCGGCTGCTACCGACCCCCGGTCTTGGCGTTTCCCGAACGCCCGAACTGGCACGGTGGTACACATTTGCTTGCCCTCTCTGCGAAGCGGTGATGGTAGAAACAAAGGACGTCCGATCCGCATTCCCTGGCCCCTGCCGCCGCCGTCGTCGGTGAGTCTGGTACCGCTGCCTCTGGCCTCCTGTCGTCTCCGGTCATCGCGCTGAGTTCTGCTGCAGCGGCCATGGCTGCGCGCCGCTTGGTGGCGTTGACAATCCACTGTGCTTCTCGGCCCAGCGCGCGGTAGTCCCGTTGGGTCAACAGTGGCAAACTGGCCAGGGTCGCTCTCACTGCTGATGGTAGAGTCCTGAGGAAGAGGTGGGTGAAAATGAAGTGATCGTCATCAGAGTCTTTCAACCTCAACAACTTCTCCATCAGGTTCGCGGGCATGTCATTTTCCGACTCCGTCAGCGCCAGGAGCCTCTCTGCTCGCTCCTCCGCCGAGGGGGTGAATTGCTGGATGAGTGCAGCCTTCAACGTGCCGTATTTGTCGCTGTCCGGCGGCTGGTCGATCAGGCTCTCCACATGCTGAGCCGTGTTGTTGTCCAGCTTTGCGACTACGTGGTAGAATTTTGTGGTGTCTACCGATATCCCCCGGAGGTTGAACTGCGCCTCAACCGCGTTGAACCAGGAGCATGGATTGTTCTGCCAGAAGTCCGGTAGCTGGACTGTAGCGGCATTCGCTTGGCTGGGTACTCCTGACGAGGCTGGCCCGGGGGAATTCTCCTCTTGCATGATACGTCTTGGGTCACCAGTGTGGGAATGTGAGAATGACGAGACAGAGTTCTCTCTCGAGTCAGCTTTATTCACATCTCCAACATCACGAAGCAGAAAAAAGAGCCACACAGGGAACTCTCGTCCTTAAATACCAGGACTCTTACAGTTCACAAGTAACATGTCTCACAGACCACATTGCATTATAATGACAGTAACAATGCATCCTCTCTCCATGATATCACCCCCACTGTCTACAATGCGTCCCCTCTTTAATCCTATAATTATACCCCACAGTCTCAAGCTTTGCATACCAAAGCTAACACTCTTGCAGCTTCCTGTAATCACCAAGGAAGCGCTGCCTTTGTTCTGGTCTAAAATGTGAGTCCAAAAGCAAGTCACGTATGTGTGTCCACCACAATATATATATATATATATATATATATATATATATATATACACTACCGTTCAAAAGTTTGGGGTCACCCAGACAATTATTTTGTGTTTTCCATGAAAAGTCACACTTATTTACCACCATGAGTTGTAAAATGAATAGAAAATATAGTCAAGACATTGACAAGGTTAGAAATAATGATTTGTATTTGAAATAATAATTTTTTCCAGATACTCAACCTGCTCAATGGAAGGTCAGTTTTATAGCTTCTCTCACCAGCTAAACTGTTTTCAGCTGTGCTAACATGATTGCACAAGGGTTTTCTAATCATCCATTAGCCTTCTGACGCAATGAGCAAACACATTGTACCATTAGAGCACTGGAGTGATAGTTGCTGGAAATGGGCCTCTATACACCTATGTAGATATTGCACCAAAAACCAGACATTTGCAGCTAGAATAGTGATTTACCACATTAGCAATGTATATTAGATATTAGAGTGTATTTCTGATTAGTTTAAAGTTATCTTCATTGAAAAAAAAACAGTGCTTTTCTTTCAAAAATAAGGAAATTTCTAAGTGACCCAAACTTTTGAACGGTAGTATATATATATATATATATATATATATATATATATATATATATATATATATATATATATATATATATACAGTATATATACATATATATATATACACACACACATACAGTGGGGTAAAAAAGTATTTAGTCAGCCACCAATTGTGCAAGTTCTCCCACTTAAAAGATGAGAGAGGTCTCCAATTTTCATCATAGGTATACCTCAACTATGAGAGACAAAATAAGGAAAAAAAAATCCAGAAAATAACATTGAAGGATTTTTAATGAATTAATTGGTAAATTCCTCGGTAAAATAAGTATTTGGTCAATAACAAACGTTCATCTCAATACTTTGTTATATACCCTTTGTTGGCAATGACAGAGGTCAAACGTTTTCTGTAAGTTTTCACAAGGTTTTCACACACTGTTGCTGGTATTTTGGCCCATTCCTCCATGCAGATCTCCTCTAGAGCAGTGACGTTTTGGGGCTGTCGCTGGGCAACACAGACTTTCAACTCCCTCCAAAGATTTTCTATGGGGTTGAGATCTGGAGACTGGCTAGGCCGCTCCAGGACCTTGAAATGCTTCTTACGAAGCCACTCCTTCGTTGCCCGGGCGGTGTGTTTGGGATCATTGTCATGCTGAAAGACCCAGCCACGTTTCATCTTCAATGCCCTTGCTGGTGGAAGAAGGTTTTCACTCAAAATCTCACGATACATGGCCCCATTAATTCTTTCCTTTACACGGATCAGTTGTCCTGGTCCCTTTGCAGAAAAACAGCCCCAAAGCACGATGTTTCCACCCCCATGCTTCACAGTAGGTATGGTGTTCTTTCTCCTCCAAACACGACAAGTTGAGTTTTTACCAAAAAGTTCTATTTTGGTTTCGTCTGACCATGTGACATTCTCCCACTCCTCTTCTGGATCATCCAAATGCTCTCTAGCAAACTTCAGACGGGCCTGGACACGTACTGGCTTAAGCAGGGGGACACGTCTGGCACTGCAGGATTTGAGTCCCTGGCGGTGTAGTGCATTTCTGATGTAGCCTTTGTTACTTTGGTCCCAGCTCTCTGCAGGTCATTCACTAGGTCCCCCCCGTGTGGTTCTGGGATTTTTGCTCACCGTTCTCGTGATAATTTTGACCCCACAGGGTGAGATCTTGCGTGGAGCCACAGATCAAGGGAGATTATCAGTGGTCTTGTATGTCTTCCATTTTCTAATAATTGCTCCCACAGTTGATTTCTTCTCAGCAAACTGCTTACCTTTTGCAGATTCAGTCTTCCCAGCCTGGTGCAGGTCTACAGTTTTGTTTCTGGTGTCCTTTGACAGCTCTTTGGTCTTGGCCATAGTGGAGTTTGGAGTCTGACTGAGGTTGTGGACAGGTGTCTTTTATACTGATAACGAGTTCAAACAGGTACCATTAATACAGGTAACGAGTGGAGGACAGAGGAGCCTCTTAAAGAAGAAGTTACAGATCTGTGAGAGCCAGAAATCTTGCTTGTTTGTAGGTGACTAAATACTTATTTTACTGAGGAATTTACCAATTAATTCATTAAAAATCCTTCAATGTGATTTTCTGGATTTTTTTTTCTCATTTTGTCTCTCATAGTTGAGGTATACCTATGATGAAAATTGGAGATCTCTCTCATCTTTTAAGTGGGAGTGACATAATGCACGGCTCAGGAGACACACACGCAGGCTCAGAGTAGATCTAATAGCTTTATTAACAACAAGTGTGTATGTATGAAGTGTGTATGTCTGCGAGGTGTGAATGTATTGGTGGTGGCGTCTGCATCGGGCACGGAGGCAGGAGACTGTACAGCCGGACAACCCTATGGGAGAAGCAAAGGGAGAAGGGTGACGGGCACCACACCAACACAGGAGATATGAAAATGGTGACTGGCTTACTTGGAATTAGCAGGTGGCTGGCACAGCAAGGATGAGGTCCGGTAGAAAGCGACCTGGAGCGCCCGGTGCAGCAGCGAGGGAATGGAGGCGGAGAGGAGTGGTCCGCTGCCGGGGAATCCACCTGTGCACAGGGGAGCAGACTGGGAGAAGAATGAGGTAAGAACTTCTTACCAGAATGTTTGCTGAGTGGTAGAGATTCCTTACAGCAATCGTAGCGAGTGAAGACTGACGGCTTCAGGCCGAAGCCCAGGGCGAGGCGGCTTAAATCCCTCGCCGCTGATGAGGTGCAGGTGTGCGTGCAGCTGGCGCCGCAGATGAGCGGCGAGGCGTGACAGTACTCCCCCCTCTAGCAGCGCCTCCTGGCGATGGTTTCTCCAGGTGCACTCGGTGGAACTCAGTTATGAGGGACGGGTCCAACACAAATGACGAGGGTACCCATTGCCGATGTTCAGGCCCATATCCCTCCCAGTCCACCAAGTACTGCAACCCGCGACCCCGGCGCCGGGAGTCCAGGATAGAAGAGATAGGCCAGGCCGGATGACCATCAATCATCCGGGGCGCGGGCTGCGCAGCAGGAGGAAGGCAAAGGTGGTCGGAGACTGCCAGCTTCACCTTGGATACGTGGAAGGTGGGATGGATGCGGAGGGACGGGGGAATAGCTACACGCACAGCCACCGGGTTGATAATCCTGGTGATGGGGTATGGGCCCATAAAACGCTGTGCCAGCTTCCTCCTCTCACCCTTTAAAATGACGTCCTGGGTTGACACATAGACACGCTGGCCCACCTGGTACACTGGGGCAGGTCTTCTGTGCCGGTCCGCCGTGGTTCTGTTGCGCTCCGCCGTGCGTAAAAGCGCATTGCGCGCTGACGCCCAGATGGAGCGGAACTGCCTGAGGTGTGCCCGAACTGAGGGAACAGTTACCTCACTCTCCTGCGCAGGGAAAAGAGGGGGGTCGTAGCCCAGGGACGCCTTAAAGGGAGACATCCCTGTGGCAGAAGAGCGGGCGGTGTTGTGGGCGTACTCAACCCAGGCAAGATGGTTACTCCAGGACGCAGGCTTGGACGCAGTGACGCAGCGGAGCGCAGCCTCCAGCTCCTGGTTGATCCGCTCACACTGCCCGTTGGTTTGGGGGTGATGGCCGGAGGAGAGGCTTACCTTGGCTCCCAGGGTGTTGCAAAATGACCTCCAAACCTCTGAGGAAAATTGGGGCCCCCGGTCCGAGACCACGTCCACCAGAATCCCGTGCAGCCTGACCACGTGTTGGACTAGAAGGTCCGCCGTCTCCAGGGCAGATGGAAGACCTCGTAGCGGGATGAAGTGCGCCGCCTTGGAGAAACGGTCTACGATGGTCAGGACGGTGTCGAAGGTGTTAGAGACTGGGAGTCCGGTGACGAAATCCAGGGCGATATGCGACCAGGGCCTGCCAGGGATGGGCAGAGGCTGGAGCAAACCCGCTGGAGGGGCATTACCTACTTACTAACTGTGGGTGTTCCCACACCCACTAACTGTGGGTGTTTATATATTTACATATTTATTCCATCTAGCTACAATGCTCTGCACTGTGTGTTTATATATTCATATATTTATTCCATCCAGCTACAATGCTCTGCACTGTGTGTCTGTGTGTGTGTGTATATACTGTATATATTTTATAGTAATATGTACATATGTATATTAGCTGCTCTTGCTTGCTTGGTTTTTTTTTCTTGCCTTCTGATTGTTGCTCTGAGTGTTGCTATCCCTGTGCTGTTGCAATCCTGGAATTTCCCCGTTGTGGGACTAATAAAGGCTTATCTTATCTTATCTTATCTTATCTTATCTTATCTTACAGGCAATGGATCAGCGTTCTCGTCGCACCCTCCGTCAGTACCCGGGCTCGCCTGGGGAAGCTAATGATCCTACCAGCAGACTAAATTCGAAGAGACGACGCGTCTGTGCCAAGTCAAAGAAGAATCCTAGTCACACTCCTAAAGCCGAAAGCAAACAGCCCCAAGAGCACTTTGTGGTAGGATCTGCCCTTCGCATATTACAACTAAACGTTGAAGGCCTATCTGCAGCCAAGCGAAGCCTTATCGAAGTCCTCGCCTTCCAACATTTGATTGATGTAATCTGCCTCCAAGAGACTCATATTGGCACAGAGGAAGCTGGCCGCTTCACCATCAAAGGCTTTGACCTCCTGTGCTATGTTCTACATGCTAAACATGGACGTGCCACCTATGTGCGTTCTGACATAGTTGAAGCAAATCACCTGATAACAACACATTTCTCAGACACCATAATCATTGGTGGCTTCCATATTGTCAATGTGTACAAGCCCCCTAATGCCAACTGGGATCTGCAGGTCTTACCCACCCTACCCCACCCTGCCATCTATGTGGGGGACTTTAACAGCCATCACCCTGACTGGGGGTACCCAGCAGTGGACAGTGATGGGGAGGCACTTTCAGACTGGGCATCCAGAAATGACCTCGCTTTGATATACGACCCCAAACAAAGAGGAACCTTCCACTCTGCTAGGTGGAAGAAGGACTATTCTCCTGACCTGTGTTGGGCCAGCTCTTTGAATGGGGAGCCATATTCTACACAGATCCTCATTCTTGATGATTTTCCACACAGCCAACACCGGCCCCTGCTTGTACACATTGGCCTACAACTTCCAGTCATATACAGCCCAAGGAAGATGCGCTGGAACTTCCGCAAAGCCAACTGGAAGAAATTCAGTGAAACTCTGGACCGGAGCGTTGTTACCATCCCACTCCACACCATCACTGTAGATGAAGCATACAACCGCTTCTGCAGCGCAATCTTCAAGGCTGCCCATACTGCAATCCCACGAGGCTACCGACCCCTCTATGTCCCATGTTTGGACGGAGAAAGTGCTGCCCTCCTACAATCCTATCAAACATCAGGGGACCCAGAGATAGCAGACCATCTCATTGAATCGCTAAATACAGCCCGGCGAAAGAAATGGGAGGAGACAGTTGCTGACCGGAGCTTTACCCACTCTAGCAGGAAATGTTGGAGCCTCATCCGTCACCTAGGAGCTGCACAGAAGCCCCCTAGCCAAAGCCGAGCATCCGTCACACCCAACCAAGTTGCATCCCACCTACTGACTATCGCCAAAGTACCCCAAGACAAAGACACCAGAAGAGCAGTTACAACTGAGCTAAAAAAAACACCAAAAAATGCCTGTAGAGGAAACGAACCCTGAACCCTTCAAGGCTGCTGAACTGGAGAAAGTCCTACAGGGCCTGAAATGTGGAAAGGCAGCAGGATACGATAACATCTTCCCAGAATTCATGAAAAATCTTGGCCCCCGAGCCCTAACCTGGTTGACACAATTCTACACAAGGATCACACAAACAAACTCGATCCCAAAGAAATGGCGGACAGCAAAGGTCATTGCCATCCCAAAACCTGGCAAAGACCACAAACTACCAGCAAGCTACCACCCAATCTCCCTACTCAGCGTTCCTTACAAAATCATGGAGCGCCTAATACTGCAACGCATTTCCCCAGAAATAGAGGATATTCTAAGTGTGGATCAAGCAGGTTTCCGCAAGGACCGCAGTACAGGAGAACAAGTACTGGCCCTAACCACCTTCATCGAAAATGGCTTTGAGAGCAGACTGAAGACAGGGGCTGTGTTTCTCGATCTTACAGCCGCCTATGATACGGTCTGGCACAAAGGCCTCCTCCTGAAACTTATAAAGGCGATCCCTACTTGGGCAACAGCAATTATAAAAACCCTGCTGACCAACCGAAGGTTCAGAGTCCACCTCAGTCAGAACACAAGTGCATGGAGAATGCAGAAAAACGGACTCCCACAAGGCTCAGTTCTAGCTCCAACTCTGTTCAACCTCTACATAAACGACCTGCCTACTACAAAATCCCGCAAATTCATCTATGCAGACGACATTTGTTTGGCATTCCAAGCACCAGACTTTGAACCACTGGAACGGGTGCTCACGGAAGATCTTGCTAAACTGGACCAGTTCTGCAAAATCTGGCGCCTAAAACCAAGCCCAGCAAAAACCGTCTCCAGTGTATTCCATCTCCACAATGCAAAAGCTGCCAGAGAACTAAACATCCACCTGAGCGGACTCAAGCTTAAGCATGCCCCAAATCCAACTTATCTTGGAGTGACCCTTGATAGGACCTTATCCTTCAAGGAACATCTAAAGGGGACGGCTGCTAAGGTGAAGGTACGAAACAACCTGCTCTGCAAGCTCGCTGGTGCAAAATGGGGGGCGGCAGTCTCCACCCTGCGCACCTCAGCACTGGCCCTTTCATACTCTGTAGCAGAATATTGTGCCCCTGTCTGATCCAGGTCATCTTACACACACCATGTAGACACCCAGTTCAACTCAACCATGAGAACTATAACTGGAACAATCCGCTCAACACCACTCCCCTGGCTCTCTGTACTGTCAAACATAGCCCCTCCACACATCCGGCGAGCAGCATTAACTCAAAAGATGCTCCAAAAAGTTAAAGATTCTCCTCACTTACCAATCCATGCAGATATCTACACCCCACCCACTGCCCGACTTTCATCCAGACGGCCGATTTGGAACAACCCTCCCCCAGCTGACTTTACCATCCAGACAGCTTGGCAAGAGGAATGGGAGACCAAGGAGGTCCCAAACAAACAGCTGGTGATAAACCCCAACCAACAGGTCCCGGGCACCAACCTCCCAAGGAGACAGTGGTCTACACTCAATCGCTTCAGGACTGGACATGGCCCCTGCTTGGCCAGCCTTCACAGATGGGGCAGTAGCCCTAGCCCACTGTGCGCATGTGGAGAGGAGCAAACAATGGAACACATCATAGAGGCTTGCCCGCTCCAAAGACTGGAAGGAGGATTACACACCCTCCATACAGCAAACCAGGAGGCAACTGCTTGGCTTAAGGACTTTGCATTCGCTAAATAAATAAAAACCTGACTTACTGGTGGAACATACAGGGCAGGCCCGGGCGTAGCGGGCAGCGTCCTTCCACAGGCCCGGCCACCAGAAGGACTGTTGAAGGAGGTTGATCATCCGGGAGGAACCAGGGTGGCAGGTGAGCTTAGACGTATGTAGCCAGTGGATGACCTCCCCCCGAACCGTGGATGGCACGAAAAGCCTCCCCTCTGGTCCGCCGCCAGGGTCAGGTTCCACTTCCTGCGCCTTCCGGATCTTGCTTTCAATATCCCAAGTGACGGCTCCCACGATGCACGACCTGGGCAGGATGGTGTGGACCGTGTCCTCAGACGCCTCAGGGGCAAATTGCCTAGAGAGGGCGTCGGGCAGGCCGTTCTTGGAGCCAGGCCTGAAGGTGATGTTAAAGCGGAACCTGGCAAAGAACAAGGACCAACGCGCCTGGCGGGCGTTCAGGCGCTTGGCAGATCTCAAGTATTCCAAGTTCTTGTGGTCAGTCAGGACCACGAACGGCAGGTCCGCCCCCTCTAGCCAGTGACGCCACTCCTGCAGCGCGAGCTTGATGGTGAGGAGCTCTCTGTCCCCCATGTCGTAGTTCCGTTCCGCCGGGGACAAGCGCCGAGAGAAGAAGGCGCAGGGCCGTTTGACTCCGTCATCTGGCGACCGCTGAGATAGAACCGCCCCCACTCCCGTGTCCGAAGCATCCACTTCCACGATGCATTGCAGCGATGGGTCAACTTGGCTAAGGACCCGGGAGGAGGAGAACTCCGCCTTCAGTGCCTGGAAAGCAGCTGCGGCCTCTTCGGTCCACCGGAACGGGACCTTAGGGGACGTGAGGCGGGTCAGAGGGCCGACGACGGTGCCAAAATTTGGGACGAAGCGGCGGTAGAAGTTTGCAAACCCAATGAATTGTTGCACCTGTTTTCTCGATGTAGGTGTGGGCCATTCCACCACCGCCTTCACCTTCACTGGGTCCGGAAGCACCTGGTCGTGGGAGATGACGAACCCGAGGAAGGACGTTGTCTTAGCGTAGAATTCACATTTTTCAGCCTTCACATACAGCCGGTTCTCCAGCAGCCTTTGGAGGACCCGCCTCACATGGACCCGGTGCTCGTCCCTGGATTTGGAGAAGATGAGGATGTCATCCAGGTAGACGAACACAAAAAGGCCGATGAAATCCCGGAGGACGTCATTTATTAGGCGCTGAAAGACGGCTGGAGCGTTGGTCAACCCGAACGGCATCACCAGGTACTCGAAGTGGCCGTTCGGGGTACGGAAGGCTGTCTTCCACTCATCTCCCTCCCAGATCCGGATGAGGTGGTATGCGCTGCGCAGATCCAGCTTGGTGAACCAAGTTGCCCCCTGGAGGGAGTGGAAGGCGGTGTCCATAAGTGGCAGGGTGTAGCAATCCTTCTCCGTAATATCATTCAGGGCGCGGTATTCGATACAAGGACGGAGGGAACCGTCCTTCTTGCCCACGAAGAAGAACCCTGCGCCTAATGGAGATGACGAGGGACGGATAATTCCAGCACTCAGCGATTCTTTGAGGTAGGAATTCATGGTCTCCTTCTCCGGCGCCGACAGGCTGTAGAGTCGCCCAGAGGGTAAGGGTGCCCCCTGGCGGATATTTATAGCACAGTCGTAGGGCCTGTGTGGAGGAAGAGACATCGCCTTGGACTTGCTGAAAACCATACCCAGGTCGTGAAATTCTGATGGCACCAGGGAGAGATCCGGGGGCGCAGCGTCCATAGGAGTTGGAGAAGAGGATGGAGAGCAGGCAGCGGATTGCAAGCAGGTGCTCATGCAGAAGGTACTCCATGCCGATACCCTGGCGGACTTCCAATCCAGGACGGGGTTATGGAGGCGAAGCCAGGGGTACCCCAGGATGATGGGCGACACAGAGTTGGGGAGGACGTAGAAGGTGATTTCCTCCCGGTGGTTCCCAGAGATGATCACAGGAACAGGGACGGTCTGATGTGTTACTCTCCCCAGGGAGACATGGGAGAGGTTGACCAGGGCGAGAGGAGATTTGAGGACTTGGCAATGGATGCCCAATCGGGTTGCCGGGCTTTGTGAAATAAAGCTGCCCTCCGCGCCCGAATCCACCAGTGCGTGAGTGAGGTGCCCAGTGGAGTTGTGACAAAATCGGACGGGCAGCTTCAATTGGGAGAGGGGATTTAACCGATTGATGTCCGCGAGGCCCCCTACAGTGACTCGCGGACCCCGCCGTTTGGCTTCTGTGGGCAAAGCTCCACCGTGTGTTGGCTGTCTCCGCAATACATGCAGAGACCCAACTCACGGCGGCGTTGTCTCTCCACAGGAGGGAGCTTTGTCCAGCCCGTCACCATCGGCTCCAACTCCTCGGGGCGCGATGGTGGCGGCGACGCCAGGGGGCGAGCTTGGGACAGGCGTGACGAGGCGTGACGAGGCACCACGAGAGCGAGAAGTTGACGACTTCCGCTCCGAGGTGCGCTCGCGCAGCCTGTTATCCAGGCTGATGGCTAGGGAGGTTAGCTCCACTAAAGTCTCCGGGATGTCCCGCCCAGCCAGTTTGTCCCTCAGACCATCATTGAGACTGCGGAGGAAGAGGCCGCAGAATGAACGTTCATCCCAGCCTAACTCCTCCGCCGCTACCCGGAAGTTGATTGCGTAGTCAGCTGCCGACCGGCTTCCCTGCTGGCGGCTGAGAAGCCGATCGACCTGAACGCTCTCAGTACGAGAATGATCAAAGACTTCCAGGAATTGTCTCACGAATTGGCCATAGGTGAGGGTGGTGTAACTGGGCCTCGCCATTACGGCATAAGCCCAAGTTAGCGCTCGCCCCTCCAGGAGATTCCCTATGTAGCCAATTCGGCTATGGTCTGAGGGAAAATCTCCGGGCACACGGTGGAACACGGACTCACACTGCATTATAAACCCCCGTGCCCCGCCGAGCTTACCGCTAAAGCGGGCGGGGGTCGGAATGGGTGTGAGCCGAACTGGTGCTACCGGAGCAGGCTGGACGGCCGCTGGAGCAGCAGGAGCTGCGCCGCCCTGACGAGCCGGGGGGAACGGCTGTTGGGGGTCCAAGCGGTCCAATCGGTTAGTAATGATGGTTAATTGATTAAGAATCACCTGTTGCTGGTGAGCTATTAGGTCCACCCGAGCCTCGAGGGTGGAAAGTCGGCATGTGAGCCCACCGTCTGCCGAGCCGCTCTGCTGAAGCCGTATTGACATAATGCACGGCTCAGGAGACACACACGCAGGCTCAGAGTAGATCTAATAGCTTTATTAACAACAAGTGTGTATGAATGTGTGTCTGCGAGGTGTGAATGTATTGGTGGTGGTGTCTGCGTCGGGCACGGAGGCAGGAGACCGTACAGCCGGACAACCCTATGGGAGAAGCAAAGGGAGAAGGGTGACGGGCACCACACCAACACAGGAGATATGAAAATGGTGACTGGCTTACTTGGAATTAGCAGGTGGCTGGCACAGCAAGGATGAGGTCCGGTAGACAGCGACCTGGAGCGCCCGGTGCAGCAGCGAGGGAATGGAGGCGGAGAGGAGTGGTCCGCCGCCGGGGAATCCACCTATGCACAGGGGAGCAGACTGGGAGAAGAATGAGGTAAGAGCTTCTTACCAGAATGTTTGCTGAGTGGTAGAGATTCCTTACAGCAATCGTAGCGAGTGAAGACTGACGGCTTCAGGCCGAAGCCCAGGGCGAGGCAGCTTAAATCCCTCGCCGCTGATGAGGTGCAGGTGTGCGTGCAGCTGGCGCCGCAGATGAGCGGCGAGGCGTGACAGGGAGAACTTGCACAATTGGTGGCTGACTAAATACTTTTTTGCCCCACTGTATATACATATGGTTCCAAGGTTGTCATAGCCAGGAGCGGCACTGGGGTTAAGCTCCCAGTGCTCATAAAATGCTCCTTATGGCGTGCGTCTCGAAAAGCCTCTGACAACTAAGTCCAACTCCTAGCCTGCCCGTGTGGTTTAGTCTCTAAGCCCGGCGGAACTGCTTTTACTAATAGGAGAAGGAGCGAGGGCGGATCTCTGGCGCCTTAAAACCAGATGCTTCGGGTAGATGGTGGCTCGTCAACCTGGGAAGGTAGCCCATCTAGGGGAAGGTAAACCCTGATTTCAAACCTCCGCTGCCTTGCGGCATACCCGGTCACGGGAAAGGCTTCGGGAGTCAACCCTGAGGAAAAATCCGGAGTCGGAGCCCCTAAGGCACCGTGGGCTGCACGGTGGCGCAGTGGTTTAGCACTGTGGCAGCACAGTTTTACCCTCGGCCGGGGGACCGCGGGGATCATGAGATCGTGGGTTCGATCCCAGCCCCCGACCAACAGTGAGCTGTGTGGAGTTTGCATGTTCTCCCCGTGTTGCATGGGTTTACTCCGGGATTTCTCCGGTTTCCTCCCGCATACCAAAAACATGTAGGTTTAGGGCGCTCGCGCACGCAGCGACCAGCAGCCGGTGGCTTGTCACCAGACTGCAAACCAAGTCTACCTACGGGTACAAATAAGTAACAAAAAAAAAAAAAAAAGGCAGTTCTATGTTGTGCTCAACATCGTTCTGGCAGCTCCTGCAACGGCGCTGGTGCCAAACTGTAGCAGCCCTGCTGTTCCTTTGGATTCATCAGTGACGTGGAGAGGGGGGACATGCTGCATGGGCAACATCTTGTCCTCCATATCTTCCTGCCCAGGCTTGAATCCTACCGACGCCAACGCTGGAAGGTAGAACACCGGATCACTGGAGAGGACACTCCAGCTTCGCCTTTGGCATAGAAAAAACATGGGGAATGACAGTTACCGGTTATAAGCCACCGCTCAATTGGCGTAGAGCGCGGCGCCAGGGGTTGTTCCCGACGGTGGGAGGGATTATCGGATCTCACTGGACAGCTACCGCCCGCCTCAAGCTGGGCAGCCCCCAGCCAATAAGGTGTTGTCCCGCCACAGCTTGCTTTCCTCATTGGGTGCATGGGGATGAGGAGAAGTCCGAACAGCAGGCTGAGAACCTTCGCACCAGGCAAGACAATAAAACAAAAGAGACCAACTCTAAAACTGGGAACTTGGAACGTCCGCACTATGGTGACAGGACTCTCTGCTAACCTCAAGGACATCAACGACACCAGGAAGACTGCCATCATCAATAATGAGCTGAAGAGACTGGGAGTGGATATCGCCACTCTCCAGGAAACACGGTTGGCTGACGCAGGCACACTAAGAGAGAAGGACTACACATTCTACTGGCAGGGAAAGGGCAGTGATGAACACAGGGAACACGGAGTGGGCTTCGCAGTGAAGAACACCTTGCTGAAGATGGTGGAACCGGGCAGCACTGGCTCTGCACTACTCCTTACCCTCCGCCTGAACACCACTCAAGGCCCAGTCACCCTCGTCAGTGTGTATGCCCCAACACTGACAGCCACACCAGAGGCAAAAGACGAGTTCTACGAGAATCTCGCAACAACTGTCAGGACCATCCCCAACTCTGAACAACTCATTCTCCTTGGAGACTTCAATGCCAGAGTGGGTGCTGACCACGACTCCTGGCCCTCCTGTCTTGGACCTTTTGGCATGGGAAGAATGAACGACAACGGACAGCGGCTGCTCGAGTTCTGCACATATCACGATCTGTGCATCACAAACTCATTCTTCAAGACCAAGCCCCAACACAAGGTTTCCTGGCAACATCCGCGCTCAAAGCACTGGCACCAGCTGGACTTGATCCTGACCAGGCGCACCTCACTGAAGAACGTGCTAATCACCCGTTCGTTCCAGAGTGCAGATTGCGACACAGACCATTCATTGGTGTGTTGCAAGGTCAAGCTGCAGCTGAAGAAATTCCATCATGCTAGACAGCCTGGAAAGGCACGGATTGACACCAGCAAGATGGCTCAACCAGAACTTGTTGAGCAGTTTGCCTCCACCTTTGAGAAGGAACTTGGTGTACCACAAGAAGGAGAATCTGCAAAGTAGAAGTGGGAAGAGCTGTGAAACACCATCCACCGCACAGCCTTGGCTACCTTTGGGAGGAAGACCTCGAAGTCACAGGACTGGTTTGATGCCAAGTTGACCGAGATGACCCCCGTCATTGAAGCCAAGCGCTCAGCACTTGCTGAGTACAAGAAGTACCCAAACGAGAAGAATCTCCAGATTCTCAGGGCTGCGAGAAGCAAAGTTCAGCAGACTGCTCGGCGCTGTGCCAACAAGTACTGGACTCAGCTCAGCCAAGACATTCAAACCGCTGCCATAACAGGGAACATTCGTGGCATGTACGATGGCATCAAGAAAGCACTTGGTCCGGCTCAGAGCAAGACGGCCCCCCTCAAATCCTCCACTGGGGTGATGATCACAGAAAAGAACAAGCAGATGGAGAGATGGGTGGAACACTACTCCGACCTCTACTCCAGAGAGAACACCGTGACACCGTCAGCCCTTGATGCCATCGACTGCCTGCCATCCATGGACAAACTTGACGCCGAGCCAACCATCGACGAACTCAGCAAGGCCATTGATAGCTTGGCCGCTGGCAAGGCACCCGGCAACGACGGCATACCCCTGACCTGATCAAGCACTGCAAGACCACCCTACTGCTGCCATTGCATGATGTCCTCTGCCAGTGTTGGAAGGAAGGTGCCGTACCACAGGACATGAGGGACGCCAAGATCATCACCCTCTACAAAAACAAAGGGGAGAGAAGCAACTGCAACAACTACAGGGGCATCTCCCTCCTCAGCGTTGTTGGTAAAGTCTATGCACGAGTTGTTCTCATTCGTCTACAGAAGCTTGCCGAGCGTGTCTACCCCGAGTCTCAGTGTGGCTTCCGCACTGCGCGATCGACGGTAGACATGATATTCTCCATCCGCCAACTCCAGGAGAAATGCAGAGAACAGAACATGCCCCTGTACGTCGCCTTCATCGACCTCACCAAAGCGTTCGATTTGGTCAGCAGAGAGGGCCTTTTCAAGATCCTGCCAAAGATAGGATGCCCACCAAAGTTGCAAAGCCTCATCGAATCGTTTCACACCAACATGCAGGGGATAGTGCAGCACGATGGCAACGTCTCAGAGC